>CAJUYG010000015.1:3230-21311 GCA_910591675.1 Galerucella calmariensis | reverse complement strand
AAGCAAAACTCATTTGGTTTTTCCAGAAATTACCTGTAGAAATATTTTTGTATAAAATGTTGTTTGTTTGTTACAACTTTTAGGGAATTTTATTTTCAAAAACACATTAAATGTTTTCCCAGTATAATGAAATTCTGATTAAATTCAGTTTGAGCGTCTGTTTATGCTATTTGAACTGTGTAAACCATTCACCTGTTTTGTGTTTCACCGCGAAAACTATTAGCTAATTGATTCTATGCATTTTAAAAATAAAAGTATTAAACTCTACAGTTTTTCGTAACACTACCTATAAAATTAATTAACAAATAAATAAGTTTGTACACTTATTGATATACCTAAGTGCAGAGGAACTAACGAATTTTATTGCATAACTGAAAAGCACTTTCAAGATATAAAATAAAAAGCAGGACAAGCCAAAAAGTAGCTTATGAAGAATGCATCTATTATTACACTGAAGTATTTGTCATTTTTGGATCGGAACCAAACAGAAAATCACCAGAAAGGTTTTTGGCTGCATAAAATGAAATTAATTTTACGTTTGATAAAAATTACTTACAAAGTTAAATTTATTTTTATATAAATAATAAATTGGCCTGAAAATATCTACTGAGTTTAACTGCACAACGAAAAGAAGATACAAAATTTAGAACTGGTTGAAGAAACATGAAATTTTTTCCTTTATCTCCACTTCCACTTTCTTTCGAGACCTAGAAATGGACGATCAAGGGTAACCACCACCGAACAAGATCATTATTTGACTGTTTACACCCGTGGGTCACAAAACAGCGACTTTCGAAGTTAACTAAGATTTTTAGCATGAGAAAATGAGCTAGTGATTTGGAAAATTATAAAAAATACATCTATAAAATGAATAAGGTGGAAATTAAGGGTATTGGAAATAGATGCTGTAATACTTGCAAAATAATTTTAACCATACATAAATTTTACTGTGATTGCTGTCTTCTTGAAAACAAAAAGGTTATTAATCTGCCACTTAGCTTGTAAACAGTTTAATAAACAACTTTGAAAAACAAAGAATGTGTTTTTTGTTAAGGAAAAACAGTCAAAACAAACAATGAAATTTGTTTTCTTTTCGGAAAAAAAGCAACATTCAAAAATTGTAGCTGACGTCAAAAGAAATTTTTCACTGCGTAACGAACGAAATCAAGGCATTTTTCATATAACAAAATATTTTTCAAAATTTAAAATTAATATTTCAAATTTTAATAGTGTCAAGATCGTTGGATTTATACACCAAGGGCAGCAATCTAATATTGTTTTACAAGTTTTTATTTATAGTATTTTTTTTTATTAATAGAAATATTTTTAATCTGATCCCACCACAATACCGTTATTTAACTGACTTACGTGTCTGCACTGTATAACAGGGTGATTCATTATTAATTGGAAATAATTTAATAGTAGAATCCTGACACAAATAGTTTTCAAATTAAAAAAAAACACCCTGTAACTAAGTAAGCATCTACATTTTACTTAGGTGTTTTGGGTTAAATCTTCATAATTTGAAGTCAGGATTCCACTATTAAAATATTTCCAATCAGTAATGAATCACCCTGTATATTATACGTTAAAACACACAAAAGATAGCACATTTTTATGAAAAAAAGTTTCATGAAACAAGTGGGTGACTTGATCACTCGCGTAAATGTAGCAATAACGAAAAAATAACAGTCAAGGTGTTTACCTTGCCACAAAAAAAATTTATATTTATTTATAGAAAGTCATACTGAGATGTTTATCAAAATATACCAAACAAACTATAAATTGCGATAGTAGAGTGCCAAAAAAAGTTTTTTTTTTCGATAATTTCACAGCACCGTACAAAAATCATTCCCTTGAACTAATTTTTTTCAATAAAATATCCTATTTCACGTAAATATAGATTTTTGAATAATACATTTGCAAAAAAAAGTTGAGAGGTGTCAAGGGACACCCGGATGGAACGAAGTTCCTTTCGATTAATTAGTGAAGGAATTGTACATATACATACACACACCGAAACATTTATATATATGTACTCTTTCTGTCTATTCTTTCATACACGTCATAGATGCGCGGGACTTTGTAAACACAACAGAGTGTATATATATATATATACTCTCTCGACTTCGTAAACACAACAGCGTATAGGTTAGAACACGCACGGCTTGCTAAATACATACGTTCTGAAATTGTAATATTAAAATATGATTTGTTTTTGAATTTATTAAAATTCATTATTATTATTATTTTTTATTATTTACAAAAAACCTGTATACACTCAACAAAGACGCGTAGGTTGATGGTTCGCGCCCGGACTATGGTGAAAATTTTTTCAATTTATTTGCTTTCTATAAGAGAGAAAGATACAGACAGAGAAACATACGATGCGCACAGCTTCCTATATCAAAAAGTGTCGTGACAAAACTTTTCGTAAGAATTTTATCCGTCTAGCCTCCTTTCACAACGCGCGATAAGGAACTTCGTTCGAACAAGTCGTTACTTTTTGAATATGTCACATGATTCAGTTTAAAAAAATTGTTTTATGTTTTTATTTTCCCAGAAAAAGAGACTTTATATCAATTTATTCACGTAACCAGCCTGAAATCCCTTCAATAAATAAAGTAGTTGGATATCTTACCTATTGTCCTTGATACACTGCTTTATAAATATAAAAAAGTTTAAAAATGCGTAGTCATATTAAAAATGTATAAGTTATAAATTAATACCAGACAAAATACGGCGACACGAAATATTCAACAGAAAATAAATTTTTTTTTTGAAAAGCGTAATTGTGAAAATGACCTTCAGTATAAAAACTCATGCATTACACGTGAATTTCCAATTTTTCATATTTTTTCCAGGTCGTTGTGCGCCATTTTTTTTTTATACCTGTTTGTTTTCCTTCGATACGGAGCTAGACAAATTAATAGTTAAAGTTAACATTGAATTCACTGCTTCGACCCTTACTTTGTGTTAAATTATTCCTCATATAAATCTTTATTGGGTTTTTAATATTCCTACAAGCCGTAAAATTTTAATTTTCGACGATATACCCAATTTTCCAGTCGTATCTCGTTGTTTGTAAATGTATCCAAGAAAATTTTACGCTCCACTTTGATCTTTTGTATGAATTAGATACAATGAATTCGAAAATGTGTTAATCACAATTTTATTGAGTACTTAACACAAAAAATTGGTGCCAGAGCATTTTTACTCAGAGATTAAATCGAAATTTACGTTAAAAATGATAAATTTTTACCATTTCTTAAGCGTTCCAATCCTTTGGACCAGTACGTTTCAAATCAACAACCACTATATATTGAAAGAGTATTAGACGTCCATATAATCTTTGAATGTTTCAAGGATATTGTTTATAGCTATATATATCAAGTTTCGACTGGGCTTACCTCATCATTTCTAGGTGAATCTATAAGAGAACTGAAACTGGACCGAGATCCGTGTCTACCAATTTTAGCGGGTTCATCTCCTGATCCTGAAAGCTCTCCTCTGCTCCGAAATGGACTCGTGCCAGCTGCGGCTCTCGTCAGTCTGTCATTTTCGACACATTGCGAAATGGGAATGCCGAATACTAATCCACATGGCGAACCACTGTTCTCTGCAAACATTAACTTTCGTAAAACATTCAAGAATTCATTAAAATTTTGATAAAATATTAAGGAGTTAAACTGAATTGGGGGACACGCCTGAAACAAATCAACAGGGTAACTGGGCTTTTCTAGAAATGGAAAAGAATTGTAGGTAATCTCTGGGGAATACGATGTACCGGTGGAGAAGGATAGAAATGTCTAAAGACAAGATCTCCTTGGTGGTATTAGCGAGTAAATGACCATGGGGACGGTATCAATGAAATCCATCATTGGATCACATCCTCTAGACTTTTTAGAACGAAAGATGGTGATCTTCAAACTGAACTTGGGACAATACAATTCTATGCGAACCCAAATTTCAAATGGGTTTAGATAGCATGTATCATCTTTCTAAAACAAACTAAGACACTGGAGCTGATGAAAAGGAATCTGAAAATAAATGTCTCCCACTACAATACCCCCAACAATGTGAAAATTCAATGTCACTAATAGTGATTCACATCAATACGTAATTAACTCGGAAATATTATCTTGGTGTCATTAGATTAGGAGAATCTTTTAAATTTCTATTTGAAAACTATTTTTAAAGTTGATATCTTTCAACATCTCTGACGGTCGAGTGAAAGCGGAAGATACAAATATAAATTAAATGTTTCAGTTTGTCAGTGGTGGCGGGCTCTGAACAGATTGTTTTTGTATCAAACGTTGGTTACATGCAACCCTCTCATTAACAAAGAATCTATCCTATAACAGATGCATTGAACGAACAAATACGTCTTCTTTTGTAATTAATTGTTTCAAATTTTATTATGTGCGCCACTGAACTGTATTCATCATTTTGCAGAATCATTAATTTGTCGTGACTACTTTGAAAATATTGTTCTGGTTGAACAAAAATAAAGTATTAGAAAGATTGTGATGATACATGCTATGACGTAAAGGAACGTCGTGCCATTTATCTCGAAAATCCTCAACAGTAACAGATGGTTTTAGTGATAAAAAGACATTTTCGAGACGTCAACTTTAAGTTGCATTTCGCGATTAAATCCGACGTTGTGTGAAAAAGTTGTCAGCAATAAAATTTAGAAAAATGAATTCGCTGAATTTTCACGAAACTTGTTTTAATAGTGATGCAAAAGTTTTATTAAAAATTATGAAATAGGGAGGAAGATTTAGAAATCTGATCTCAGAATAGCCAGCTATAGCCACGCACGGAAAAATGACCTCAGCATTTCCATTCTTTTTCCAAATCAAAGTTCCTCTTGACCTAAATACGACTATTGAACCAAATAAAATACATAATATATACCTACCTAGATGAACTATTTATTTGCCATAAAATAAGCATAAGTGATTGAGCGAACAAAGCCATTCCAACATCAAGTTTATTTATTTCAGAAAGTGATTGAAGCCAACCGAATTATATGGAAGAAACCGTGGAAAACAAACTGCGGCCTTGATATATTATAATATGTTGACAAGAGGTTTTGCAGGTAGATTATTTTCTTTATATTTCGTTTCAAACAATGAAATTTTTGTTGGAATTAAATCGAGTGTATTTAGATACTTGCGAACACCTACACGTAATCGTTTACGACTGACCTAAAAGGTTGATTTTAAAACTTCAAAGCGCAAATATAAATACACAGTGTGTTCATAAATTGATGTGTGATGTCTAGATAAAATAGTTTTTATTACAAAATTAATAGAAATATTTAGAATAATTAATGTTTTATGCTGGTTGTCAAAAGTTTTAATTTTCTTTGACGCTGTCTGCGATAAGAGAAGCAAAAAATATTTTCAGGTCTCAATTTAATAAGTATATATATAGTATATTGTGTCATTTTCTGCCCCTGTGATACAATATACTCTCCAAATACGTCTGGAGTACAGGAATGGATGGATGAGGAAATGAAGAGAAGGTGGGATGGGTATGAGGGCGCGCTAAAAGGAGCGATTGTGAGCAGGAGAAATTGGGTGGACCGGAAATTCGGGGAGGTGAACTACTTCTTGACGCAGGTGCCCACAGGGCATGGGTCGAGAGTGGGCTACCTCCACAAGATTGGGAAAATAGAAACTGGAAGGTGCGAGAGATGTGAAGTGGAGATGTGAAGTTTTGAAGAAGTTGGGAAATAAACTGGGAGAGGCAGTGTATTGGGAAAATATGGTGGAGATTATGTTGGGGGTGGGGAGGAATGGATGGAGATAAGTGGCCGCTCGTCTTGAAGTATGCTAGGGTAGTGATTCCAAGGCAGGAGTAACGGCGAGTTTGGGGTAGGTTTGGTTGGTAGGCATTCTCGTGAGGATGAGTCCAACACTGTCTGGGTACTGGTTAAGGATCCTGAGTGTCCCATCTCGACAAAAAAAAATACGCCTGGACTTACGATCACTAGTTTTGATTGAACCGCTCTGTAAACTTTATTATCGGGAATTCTCACACAGCACATTAAAATAAAGACAGGTAAGATAAATGTACCGTAAACTTTTGAAAACTCCAAGGAATTTTGGCTCACTCACTTAGATTTCGTCAAAATCACGATCTTTTATATATTTTTGTGTGGCATGGCGCCTGAAAATTTTCGACGTCAAATTTTACGTTGTCAGTTTTTAATTTTTAGTAAAAAAATTTATTCAAAATAAAAAAAAAGTTAATTTGGGTATAATATTGTTAGAAGTTCATAATCATTGAATCTATTTACATATTTCCAGCTTTTGTGTTCAGTTATCTCATTCATAACAATTTCTGGTGATGTATAGCTTTGAAAATAATATTTTTTATTTATACATAATGTTGCCAAGCTAAATAATTATCAGGTCCAGACTCACCTTTATCCTTTTCGGCTTCTTTCCGACTGGCGTCAAATATGCCAGTCGTTAAAGCCTTCCTCTTGAGCAAATAAGGTCTCCTCTTAGGTTTTGCAGAAACTCCGGCAATATCTACAACAATTATTATAAAGATAATGTGAGACTCTAAGCAAGAATCTTATAAAACAACGAATAAAACAAGAAAAAAACGAAATAACTCAAAAGGCAACCTATAAATTGGAATCAAATAATGGAAATCTTACGGCAAAGAAAAGCAAGGTTATAAAATCATGTAAAAAGGGATAGTTGCGTTTTCTGCCACCAGATAGAAGTTTGCTGACTGTAATTGCTGGAGCTTGCCCTCAGTATTATTCTATGCTTGCCCTGTATGATCGATCTGTGCCTCACCCTGTAGATGCAGGTTTTCCCGAGGCTCTTAGTGGTTATCTTCTAATATAAATTAAATCATTGAAAATATGTAGAGTTATCGGTTAACTAATGTTTTGATAATCTGTAACGTATTGACTTATTTTGACAGACTAAAATGTAACGAAATTTTTAATTTTAATAAACTATACACCGATCTATTTAAACAAGTAACAATTTACCACAGAACAAAAATAAAAATGTTTATTTAACTTTCTACTATTTTTATTTCAATTGTTATTTTAAGCGTGAATGGTTATTTTACTGATCGGCATGCCTCCTCGGGAGTTTTGCGGCGCTAGGAATAAGTAAACAAATGAATTAATCATTTGGACGAACCGTGAAAAAAATGCTCCACTCAAAACCTTACGCTGGTAGTCAGATAAGATGTTAATAAAATATACAGGTTGTCTGGAATATGAACATTATTTGAAAGAACTTGGGCGTGGACGAAAAATGGTGAAGATTACAGTTGAAAATTACAAAAAAGTTTGGATAGTTGGCACAAAAAACATTGTAAAATTAGGCACCTCCATAATAAATCATTATCTCTAATAAGTAATAACATAAAGCACATGAAGTATTCTCCTAATACACATAGATTCAAAAGTTTTGCATCACCCTAAATCTCCGAAAAAAAAATGTGTTCATTATAAATGGATCAGAGATTAATCAAATAATTAGTTTAAAAAAAAAAACGTGTATTTTTGTCAAAAATTTTTATTATCCAATAATAAACTTGCTTTAAACATGAAAAGTATTCTTAGAAATTAAATAATTTGAATACATATTGATTCTTTTTAAAGAAAAGGTTAAGTGAGAACCTGCTTGAGAACTTTTAATGAAGAGTATTTCCACCTCTAGAATTTATGCAAGCTTGAAGTCGCCTGGCCATGCTGTTTACCAAATTATTGATATTCTGTTGAGGAATATTTCGCCATTCTTCTTGGGCCGCATGAACAAGCTCTTGTACACTCCTGGGTGGATTTCTGCGTGCTGCCACTGCCCTGGCAAGCATGTCCCAAGCATGTTCTATGGGATTCATGTCAGGAGATAGAGCAGGCCAGTTCAAACGATTGATCCCTTCAGTTTCAGGATACTCATTTACAGCTCTGGTCCGATGAGGTCGGGCGTTATCGTCCATAAAAACGAAGGAATTGCCAACAGCTGCGCGCCATAGTGTCACGTGAGGATGTAGAATCTCTCTGAGATACCTATCACCAGTCATCGTTCCCTCCACATGAATTAATTCTGTGCGATCATTTAACATGATACCAGCCCAAAACATAGCACTTCCTCCTCTGAAGGGCAGCACGGGGCGAGCATGGGCAAGCTGAGCAACTCTCGTTGGATCCCGCCACAGACACATTCGATGACTATCTTGTACCAAACAAATCCTTGTCTCGTCGGAAAAAAACACCGAATTCCAAAATTCTTTAGGCAAGGCCGCGTGTTCTTGAGCCCACTGTAGTCGGCGAACTCTGTGCTCAGGTTGTAGTCTGGGCACTCTTATTGGTCGGCGACACCTCAAACCTGTCGCAACTATTCGTCTTCGTAATGTCGAGATTGATACTTGAACTCCCAACGCATGTCTCATATCTCTTTGGAGTGCTGGTATTGCCACGGTCGGGTTTCTTCGGATAGTTAAGTGGATGCTGCCGCTGATTAGTAACACGCCTTCTACCGCTTCTAGGTCTATCACGAAGAGAATTGGTCTGGAGATACCGGTTCCATACACGAGACACATCACTTTGCCAAACGCCAACTCTGTTTGCCACGAACCTTTGAGAATTACCTTCTTCAACTAAAGCCACTATTCTTGCACGGTCAATCTCACTTATGACTTGACGATTCATGTTTGCACTTAAAATCGTAAGAATCAAATGCCTTGAATGTTAAAATGAACGCACTAAAAATGTTATCTTACAAAAAAACTGTGAACATCTGTATATTGCAAAAAATATGGAACATATTGAAATGGTAAACATTGATAAACAAGCCAACAAAAAATTGTTAGCGCAAAAAAATTCCTTCGCATCCGAAGAAGGTGATGCAAAACTTTTGAATCTATGTGTATTATAAAATACTATTAAAAGCAAATTAAAAGTTCTGACTAGGACATTTCTACAATAAAAAACAGTTCCAGGATAATAGGAACCTCACTATACTGGAAGATTACCTCTAGGAGCCGTTTTTTAACAAAAACAAAGAAAAAAAAAACAGAAAGCTACACAAAAAACCTCTACATGACTGGTAGACAGATTGTATAAAAAAATTTGTGACACGTAGATTCAAAAAACTTACCAGTCGGTACTTTGATGTTGACTCCTAAATTTAATGCCTGCAGCTTCGCTATAGCCACTTTCTGCAAAACTTTTCTTTCTATTTCAGTCAAATTTAGTAGAGAATTATCGCCCAATATAACTTGTCTTCCTGATGTATTGCCCCACATGCAGCTGCCCTGAAAAAAATCTGCTTATAAGTATAATGTAAATTTCGATTGTCAGTTGTGGAAAAATCAGTAATTTGAACGAACTATTGTGAAATATTTAATAGTAGCCAAATACTGCGCTTGTTTTTCCGCAAAAATTGTATTCAGAGAATGTTGGAACAAAGTGAAGTGTTTAAAAGACAATTTCAATCATTTGACTAATTGACATAACTGATCTAAGAATTATATTTAGCGATGTTCAGCCGTAATTTGAACAACTTTTCACATCATTTGGTTATAACTTACTAAACATGTTTCCTTCATAACACACCATAGACCTTGGAAGAGTCAAGGCAGAGGGTTTCTCCGGGTAAACGGTCCCTAAAAAATGTCAAGGTAGGTCTGACGGTTAAGAAGGTGATGGCCACAGTTTGTTTGGGATATGCGCGGTGTCATTGACATTGATAACCATGAAGAGGAAGGAAAGAGCACCAGCTTAAATTCTATATTGCTTTGAAGCAGAAATATCTTTTTGCTGTTATCTAGCGTATTTTCTAGATTTCAGTAATTCCATTAGATACATCTGAGGATATTAAAGTTGGATTTCATTCTAATTGCCCGTCGAAATATTCAAATATACGTTTATATAACACAACACTTGTTTTCGATAGAGATATTTTTTCAAATACTCCAACTGTGAATCACGATTTTGAGTGTTTTGTACAAGGAAAACAAAGTCTAGCCAAACTAATTTTTTTTAAATTTAGCTTTGGAAACAAATTTCGAAAATACTTTGGATCTCTTATCTCAAAAACAATTATTTCAACGGTTACAATTTGAACTTAGGTAAATATTTATCATATTATTGAGTGTTTGCAATACAATGAGGAATTTTATTTTCTTTTTAATATTTATGCTTTAATATGGAGTACCGTAAAAGCTTGAACACTTGAGCATTTTGCATATATTGCCTCACAGCAGTATTAGTAGAAAGAGAAAACTTGGACATAGAGTTCTAATGTTCGACAACACAGTTACTTTTTCGTACTAAACGTCTGCTGAAGACTATTGGTTATTTTTTCCCATCTGATGCCAAAGTTTCAGCTCTCAGTTCAAAGCTCACAAACTAGGAGCTATAGAAACTGTTTAGGGGGGTCATTAGTATAAAATTCTTTGGTTTGAAGTTTCAACTATCATATTAGGTCAATCTTGTATATTTTCTTGCATTCAAATATGATTTTATTACGAAATAATATATATTTTGACTATCACAGTTGTTAAAGTATTGAAAAAAACGTGACATACATTTTACACATAATTACTAACAAACTTTGAATCGTGGAAAAATGCCAAAACTTTTTATTCTCCTAACATTCAAATTTAAAGAATGCACTAGTGCATAGTATGTCAATATATTTTTTTTTCTCTCTCTTAATATTGTTGGCAATTCTAAGTTGTTGTGGTTAATTTAATTCAAAACCCAAAGTTATTAAGTGTCTTTTAGAAGTTTTGGCAGTAAATGATTTTTATGTTAATAGCTAATACTTATGAACATCCGATGAACTTGACCCTGTTTTGATTGCTTTACGATGTCATAAGACTTCACCAATATTGATAAGTATCTATGTATGATTTTTTCCATATTTGTTTATTATTTGATAGGGTGTACCTACCTTAAATTTCAGCTCAAAACTCTTTTTATTTTGGGCTCTACTCTCTCAGACACTTTCATTAATGGAAATCCACTAATTTGACCCCCTGTGTAAACTTTAAGATTCCCCAGAAAATGATATAAGAAACTCTTATGATTTTTTGAAATAAAAAAAAAGAAAAACAAACTAAAAATTCAGACTATCACGAAAAGCTTTCAACCATAGTTAGAAGTTGAAAACTTTAAAAGAAAACAGTGAAAGCAAGATTTAAACTTGTTGATTGAGAGCTGTATAGAGTCCAGGCAAATTCATAGGCTTTTACAGATAGGCTATGGTATTGTCATAACAACTGTGATATTCAACATACCTATGTAAACATTTTCTGGACTATTAATAGATTAAAAGCTAATTTTTGAGTTGATATTGTCAATATTAACAAAAAAAATCAACTATAAACCAATCTAATTTAATTTAAGAAGGTTTGGTGGAATTGTTTACATTATTACAAAATAGGATGCTCTTATTTACCAAATTTAAAAACAATGTAGGCCACTGAAATCCTTGTACTCATTAAAAATATGTAAAGGACTAATGATCCGAGTTTCGGCGTGACGATTTAATGATTGAGTACTTTCTGTCTCCGCTAATTGTTTTCGGCAAAGTTCAGTGTCACTATTTTTTGGATCGTTTATTGCTTAACGTAACTTTGGAAAAAGAAGTTGAATTTTTAGAAAAAAGCGGTAAGGATGAGATGCATGATGGTTTTCAGGCAACCGCTAGGATAGTAGCCACTTCCAGGACGCTTTTTTTCTGAGAAAATGACTCCTGACAGCTACGACTAAATGGGATCAAACGGAACACTATTACCTGAAGAAAATGTCCATCTTCATACTTTCGGAATGTAGGTCTGCGGATATTCTAAAAAACCTGAAAGGCAACTTTAATATCTGAGTTTATCTCGACGTTCGGAACTTCGTGAATTGCAGAATTTTGAATATACAAAATTTTGATAAGTATTAGATTTTGTTTGGACAATTTGATCGTGATTCAGAATAATTTTGTTGGAATCATGTGACGCGAAACGCTGGTATGTTGATAAAATTAGAAATTTTCGTAGTTTTCTATTTAAAAACGTTTTCCCAAAACCATTTTATATAAGTTAGAGTGCTCTATTTACATATCAGATAAATAAAACTTAAAATTAAATGATATTTGCAACGATTTGTTGTAACACTGTTTACTGATTATTTAAATTTATTAAGTTTTAAATCAACTAAAATCTTTCAGACTAAAAATTAAATTATAAGAAAAGTCGATAGAAAATAAACAACGGTCTGAAAATAACCGAACCGATTGTGAATTTATTTTATGGCTTAGCAACAGAAATTGTACCGCTTGAAAAATGGGAATTTTCTAAGTGATATACAGTGTCATCCCCAAAATAATGCACCGTGTGGGAAATTACTTATTCACTTTACTTCTAATACTTTTAATGAAAGTTTACTAATTTGTTCCGTAGATTACTCTTGAGAATTGATATTTACAATAATAAACAAGAGCGTCTCAAAGTAGACAAAGGGTCGTTATTTATAAAATTACTTACAGATATACTGGAAGCAAATTTACTAAAGTAAAAAATGGATGACGGAATGCCATTTTCATTGAATTTCGTAACGTCTATTTGGTGGTATTGTTCACAGAAAAGAAAACAAAATATAATTCAATCTAAATATTTGTCTTGCTGTTTCTTGTACTCAAATGTTATAAATCATCAGTAATCTTTTCCTTCCATATTTCTAAGTGATAAATTAGTATGAACACCTCCTTTTGTCATCACAAAAAGATGTCTTCTTTCATTGAAATAAAAGCATAAAATTAACAAATAATAAGGAATATAAGGTCGCTCGTATCAAAAATTCAGAGTATTACAAATAAATTTCTGTTAATTATTTAGCCATATGGGATAAATGTAATTCTAAGAACACCCTGTATTTCAAAGACTACTTTTTCGTTCTCGGCCCAGAGTCTTGTCATAACAAGAATCCCCTGAAAATTTGAGCCTTTAATATTAACTCTAAGTACTCTCAAAGCATTAAAATATTTCCCATTCAAAATTGATAATGTTTTTAAAATATCTCTATCTCAGCCGTATTTAATACCTACTATCGGATTGTTCTAGAGTGGGATTTACTATGAACTAATAGCTCTACGAAAGTGCTTAGTGTGTCCTAGGACCTTTGAGATTGTACCGGTCTCATTCTATGTTTGAAGTTATTTTAAGAACGACTGAATGTATAGGAAAGTTTCAATAAATTGAGCTGGTAAGATAGAAAACTCCACCTCAAAACCATAAAACTTGGGAACGAGATTGAATGGAGACAAGAAGTCAAGTATCTAGGTTTCACTCTAGACAGTAAACTCCTGTGGAATAAACACGAAACAAGGCAAAAATGGCTATAATGGTGTGCAGAAATCTGGCAGGAAGAAACTGGGGCTGTAACCCAAAAATCCTAAGCTGGATTTACACTGCCATAGTAAGACCAATCATCACTTATGGAGCCATTGCGTGGAGTAGTAAAACTAGCCTATTGACGACGAGAGAAAACCTCCAAAATTCAAAGACTAGCCTGTATATGCATTACAGGAGCAATGAGACCATGCCCAACGGCAGCCATGGAAGTGATTCTCAACCTCACATGATAAAAAAGTATAACTTTTCAAAGAAATTCGTTGCGGAAATGAGCAACAAGAAGGAATGGGATCCAAATACCATTACCAGACTTGGAAAAAATGCCATTCAATGGTACACAGACGGCTCAAAAGCAATAGAAGGAACTGGGATAGAAGTGTTCGGGCCAGGAACCAAACACTCTGAAAGCATGGGAGAAACCCCAAGTATCTTTCAAGCGGAAATCCACGCCATAAGAAAGTGCGCCCAGTTCAATATTGATAAAGGATACAGAAGAAGGATTATCATAATGTCGGATAGTCAAGCAGCCATTAAGGCTCTTGTGTAATCAGTTCCAAAATGGTGTGGGAATGCCTAGACAAACTCAATGAACTAGGCAAGAACAACATAGTCACCTTACTATGGATTCCAGGACACACTGGAATGGAAGGAAATAAAATAGCAGATGAACTTGCAAAGAGGGGGACTGAAATACCTTTCTGGGGACCTGAACCCTTTAGCGGAATCAGCCCCAATGTATTATTGGAAGAAATAAGTAAAGCCGAGAAAAGGAGAAGATCTAACCATTGGAAAGATCTAGTAGGGCTTATACAATCAAAGACTCTTCTGGGTGACTACAACCTGTTAAGATCAAAAGAATGCATAAGTCAAAGTAAAACTACGCTAAGAGTTTTAACAGGGATCCTAACGGGACATTGTCGACTGAATGGGCACCTGAAAAAGCTCAAAATAGTGGAGGAAGAAGAATGCAGACTTTGTGGAATGGAAGAAGAAACCTCCATCCACATACTTTCCAACTGCACAGCACTTCAGAATCCTAGAGCACAGCACCTATGAGATTACTGGATAGAAGAGGAACATCTGCCTAAGTTGAAGCCTGCTGACATCCTAAAATTCCCCCGGGAAACAGGACTAAAGGAACTACTAGTTTCTGAGACTCTCCTCAGAAACTGAGTAGAAGTAAGGGGGCACAATAGATATTTTAGGTCTCAGTAAATGTCACCCCAAAACACACACATACACATACAAGATTGATATTTGTAAATATACTCGTAATTTGAAAAATAAAGTGACTCCTTACCTGAGGTGTCCAACTACAAGGATGCGACGACCTGGTCTGACTCTTCGACCTCGATCTGAAGATTTTCTTGGCCATCAACCGACTCCCGTGGTGCATCACACTCGAAGAGGACTTACTCTTCTGCATGGCTGCACCGCTGGTAACTGCTGAAGAAGATTTTTCACTTTTATCGTGTTTACCATGTAATAAATTACTTAAAAAAGATTGCCCACTTTTAACCGAGGGAGGAGACGAAGGAAGAGATTTAGCTCCCTCATCCACCACCCCTATGTCCATGCTACTCCTCGAACTCGAAAATCTACTTTCCACGTCCGATACGTCATACAAATCGGAAAATTTCAAATCGCGATAGGTTAGAATCCAATCTTCGTTAGTTTGACAACCTTTATTTAATCCGTCATCATCCCCCGGTTTAGTTATCTCGCCCTTAGCTTTGATATTTCTCAAGTTTCTGTCGTAATTCACCCGTTTAAATTTATCCACTTTGTCCGAGTCTACACTTTTTTTTCGCGCCATCCTCAAATACCTCTTAATCGTATCACTAACCGATTGAGATACGTCGTCGTTATCCACACTACTTCTTCTTCGGAATGATTTGCTTTCTTTTATCGGCGCTTCGTCTAATTTATCTTCTTGGTTCTTCTTATAATCTTCTTCTACTTTTTGTAAAATAATTTCCGGTATCGGTAGAGTTTGCGTCGCCCAATTATGGTAGGAAATTTCAGTTGTTGCAGTTTGTACTTCTATTAAAGGAGGTGGATGTACCGAAGTCGATGGACTCGTATCTTGTAAAAATCTATCTTTATGTGTATTTTCGTAATTGCTTCTTTGATGTCCGTAAGCGAACGATGTAGTATATCCCGTACCACCTCTACTTCCTCTAAATCCTTTTGTTTTACGTAATTCGAAATATAATTTTTCCAAAGCTCTTCTATCTGTTAATAAATCACTGATAACTTTATCTCTATTATTAGATTGACTGTAATATCTGCTTAAAGTATCGAGAAGGGATCTTTGCATATGATCCCCTTCGAAATGGACATGAGCTGGTACGTAAGGTGATCTAGTATCGATGTGGTACTCTCCTCCATGTATAGTTAAATGTCTTTGCAATTTATCTACTAAATCTTGATAATTAAAGTCTGCTTTAGATTTTTCTGCTACGAAATCCTCTTTGTTCAGTGATAAGTATTTTTCTAGCATGTTTATTAGTTGTTTATCTTCGGTGGATTCTTCTTGGATTTCAGGTGGGCTCATTTTTTGGTCGTAGCTGGAAAAACCGGTAGGTGTTCCGTTTCGATTGAGAAATTCTTCTTTTAATCGACGTACATCAAATTTTCCTGATGTAGTTGCTTCTATAGCAAGATGGGTTGGTCGTACTGGTTTGTCTGGTTTGCCTAAGCTTACTTCGTCTGCTGATACTGCGTTTCTGCAGCTACCCCCTTTTCTGGATACTCTTTTCTTTTTCGGTCGGAAACCTATGGCTCCTGGGTAGGAATTTTTCCGCCATAGAAGAAAGCGTGGTTCTTTTTTACAGACTTCTTGAAAGTATGCTTCTATTTTCGGTATGTCTTCTGGTCGGTTCTGTGCTCCGTCTGGTATTAGTTTCCTACCAGCATCCGCCATGTACCGCCAGGTTTTTCTTGTTAGTAGCCATCGTTCTTTCGGTTTTACTTTTTTACTTTTTCTTCTTACCGATTTTCCCATTGTTATGGAATAGTCTGTAGATTCTGTACTGGCACTTCTACCAAGTGCTTTCAATTTCGATATTTTACTTTCAGACATGTTTTATAAGCGTAATTGCAGCTTTGACATAACGTTCACGTATTATTCACGGGCCTGTCACTCGACAAAGTATTCCATTATTTGGAATCACCTTGGCAATTTTTCAAATTTTCTTGTAATTCCTTCTCTAATTAAACATAAACTCTTTTATACGCACTCCACTGCATCTTATAATCTACTTGGCACTATATTTATTAGCGTAGGTTTTTGAAAAATTTCATAAAATTATAATAGTTTGACAAATATTTTTAAAATGCTTCACTTGGCAATAATTATCATTACACTGATACTTGAAAAGCTGTTCTTGTCACATTATAATAGAAAAAATTTCGGCACTCGTATTAGTCGTGGTGGTTTTTCCGAAAAATCAAGTTGGCTTTGCGAAATATAGCTGAGAACTGCCATTTTCCGATATTCTAAAATTTTTAAAATTGCGCGGTCACTCTGGCTGTGACTAGTGAGAACTGAGGAGACAGACTTAAGCGCGGGCAAGTTCGAAATAAAAATATCACATTTGGCAACAGATATGTAGTGAGCTAGACGTGAAAATAAAGATAAATATTATATCATAGAATAAACTTTACATATAAATGAAAAATCACTTGATGATATTCTGTTTCTTTTGATAGCGCTTCAAGATACTCAATTCAGTTCTAAATTTGGAATCACTGTGTATAACTGTTTTTTGAAAATAAACTATCCTATTTTAACGTCTCAAATGTTTAAAAGACCAGACTAGTATTGTGTTGAGGCTAATCACTCATAGTTTCTTCCTTAGACCTATAGATACATTTGAGTTGGTGCAAACCCATTAGATTAGATTAGAATTGGTATAGCTCCTTGTACTACCCACTGCAACCTTTGCAGATCTATTGTGATCCCCCCTATATTAAGAGCTTTATTCTTTTCATTAGACCTATTAGCCCGGATACCGCTTCCCTTGCTTAGCACTTTGTCCTCGGTTTTTCTTCTCCGAATATTTGAACCCCTTGCTAGGCCTTTGCACTCACATAATTCTATTTTAAAGGACACTGAGGCAATCAAGGACCAAACAAGCCATTAAAAAGGTACAAATAATGAAAATGTTGAGGAAACAACGAGAACAAGGAAAAAATTATTGGTATTGAGAATAGAGAAAGCACCAGGAACTACGGAATATCGTAAATATAAGCATGAGAAATAGAAGAATACTTTTAGCAAACTGAAGGAGCAAATATTGGGAAAAACACCTTAGAAATCACTTTTGAAAATAAACACTTTCATGCAAATTAGTTTGTAGAATTTTTTTCATATTATATTCGAAGTGGGTCAAGTTTTATTTCAAAGTAGCATTCAATTTCACACTTATATGCGTCGATGCATTATTAGTCGGGAAGCCAACATAATACTTGTACTAATTAGAAGAAAAATTTAGTAAAAGAAGTTGATATAAGACATCTCTATTTGGAAACGTTACAGATCAAGACATTCTTGGTCAATTAGAGTAGAGTATATATTTTATAGAACTTTATACGGTATAATTTCCAATTTCCAAGATAATTATTATTCAAAAACCTGTTTAGAACTCACAATACCTAACCGCAAAACCAACAAACCTCAAG
>CAJUYG010000014.1:805600-820990 GCA_910591675.1 Galerucella calmariensis | reverse complement strand
AAAAAGCAATGGCACGTGAGTACCAATCATTAATGAAAAATGAAGCGTGGACTTTAGTAGACCGTCCTTCAAATAAAAATGTTGTGCAAAATAAGTGGGTGTTTTGTTTAAAAAAGAGTTCAAATGATGAAGTACGGTATAAAGCACGTCTAGTTGCGAAGGGTTTTACACAAACATTTGGTGTAGATTATTTTGAAACATTTTCGCCTGTTGTTAGATACTCTACAATAAGAATATTGTTTGCTTTATCTGTAGAATTAAGTTTAGATATTGACCACGTAGATGTAGAAACCGCGTTTTTAAATGGAAACTTGGACGAAGAAATTTACATGGTACAACCAGAGGGGTTTATTCTTAAAAATAATGAAAATAAAGTATGTATGTTGAAAAAAGCTATATATGGATTGAAACAATCCTCCAGAATTTGGAATATTAAAGTAAAAAATCTCTTAAAGGACTTAGGTTTTCAACAATCAACTTTTGAACCATGTATATTTTTTCAAAATAATGATAAATTTATAATTCTAGTTGCTCTTTATGTTGATGATTTTTTGATTTGTTCTAATTCTCCTGTCTTGAAAACTAACCTCAAACAGGAATTGTCAAAACAATTTAAAATTAAAGACTTGGGGCCAATCAAGCGTTTTTTATGATTAAATATTGATTTTGATAAGCAAAACAATATAATTAAAGTTAATCAGAGTGATTATATTTTAGAATTATTAGATCATTTTAAGTTAGGTGATGCAAAAACTGTTTTGACTCCTATTGAAGTTGGTTTAAAACTTAAGCCAACCACTTATGAAAAACCGAATGTACCGTATCAGAATTTAATCGGTTCACTGATGTACTTGGCAGTTCATACAAGACCAGATATATCATTTAGTATTAGTTATTTGAGCCAATTTAATTCAAGTTTCAGTATTGAGCATTGGAAACATGCAAAACGGGTATTAAAATACTTAAAAGGGACCTTGGACAAAAGTCTAATTTTCAGTAAATCAGATAAAAGTTTGTATGGGTATGTAGATGCAGATTTTTCAAATGATATAAATGATAGGAAATCATATTCAGGATTTGTCCTAAAAATGAGTAATGCTCCAATCTCTTGGGAATCCAAGAAACAATCTTGCGTTGCACTTTCCAGTACTGAATCTGAATATATTGCCATTTCTGAAGCATGTAAAGAAGCCATGTTTGTTAGTGGATTTTTAAAAGAATTTTTTGAGACAAAACCTGTAATTCTTTTCAATGACAGCCAAAGTGCCCAAAAATTGTTAAAAAATCCTGTTTACCACAACAGAACTAAGCATATACACACTAAGTACCATTTTGTGAGGGAAGTAATTGAGAAAAACTTGGTTGAAATTAAATACATGCCTACTGAAAAAATGGTAGCAGATGTTTTAACGAAAGGGCTGCATAATCCAAAGCATACTTTTTGTATGAAAAATATTGGTCTTTATTAATTGCTGGTTTAAGGGGTAGTGTTGTAAAATTACTTAACATAATCCAGCAATTTGGTTTCTATATATAGTTTTTTGAATTGAGTTGTCAACTTGTCAATTGAGTTGTCCATGTTACTTTTAGATTCAAGTTGTATGTGGTATTACTAAATATAATAAATTCATTGAAGAGCCTGCACAAACGTCTTTCATTCATTATAGAAGAAACAGATATTACAACAAAGAAACAGATATTACAACACCAAAATGGTGTGGAAATGCCTTGGCAAACTCAATAAACTGGACGAGAGTAATAAAGTCATCTTACTGTGGATTCCAGGACACTTGAATAGAAGGAAATGAAATGGCAGATGAACTAGAAATGAGGAGGGCTGAAACACCCTTTTGGAAGCCGGCCGGCCAGCTCCAATGTAGTACCTATTGGAAGAAATAGACAACGCCGAGAAAAAGGGAAGATCTGACCATTGGAAAGATCTAGTAGGGATAAGGCGATCAAAGATTCTGCTGGGTGACTACAACCCGTCGAGATCCAGTGAATGCATAAGTCAAAATAAAGCTGCACTAAGAGTTTTAACAGGGATCCTAACGGGACGTTTGTCCCCTGAATGGACACCAGAAAAAGTTCAAAATAGTGGAGGTAGAAGAATGTAGATTATGTAGCTTGTAAATACTTGCGAAATGGAAAGCAATTCAGAATCCGAGCGCACAACACGTAGGGGTCTACTGGATTCAGAGAGACATTTACCTTCAGTTACATTAAGTTAAATTCTGCAGATATTTTATAATCCCACCAAATTTGATGAAATAAGCAAGCGAAAAAAAGATTATTTTTTTGCTCTATAGAGCGTAAAGTAATCCTTCTCATTTGTCGACTTTAAATTTCATTTGAAAATAGGTAGTTACTAGTCATTCACTGTAGAAAAAATTATGTATGTTTTTCGAGCGTAAAGTAAGATTGCCGCTTTTAAAGGATCAAGCGGTAATCTGTTACTTTACGCTCTAAATACACAAATAACTATCTCGATTTCCGTTAAAACAAAATTTCTGTCGTTTTTTACGTTTTTTTGCGGTTATGGAATTGTATGTAAAAATATCAACAACTAAAAATGGAAACGGCTTTTGATAAATGATACGTTGTAACAAAACTGGAGAGATAGTTTTTATAAAATTGTGTGTTTATCTATCAGAATTTTTGAAAAAGCACAGTCTCCACTATTGAAAAATGTGCAGGCAAAAAAGTTAAATGTGTAGCCTTCAGCATACGTTTTCAACTATCCCTTTAGGTATTTCCATATTATTTTTGGTAAGAACTTGTTATTAAAAATAAAACTATCGGTATAACTAAAATTGATACGGTATTTATTAGTCATTAATATAACACATTTTTTTGCAACCACTGCTTGTTTTGATTTATTTTTTTAAACAAAGATAATTATTATAAAAAACTTTGTTAGATTGAATTTCATTAAATAATCTAGTTAACAACAATAACAACGAAAGTCAAGGAAGTCAAAGTGTAGATACCATTTAAGCATCAAAAACTTATTAAAATAACTATGCCTGTACGAGGAATGTTCAATATGCTTTATATCAGTTCTTAGATCTCTTAGAATCCATTTATGGAAATTAATTAACTAAAATTGATTAAAACTAGCAGTGATGCCAAAGATTTTTTTCGTAAGGTGCTGTCCGACTCCTATGCAATAGAAATATTGGGAGAAATATTTGTAAAATGTTGAACAGAAAAATATTGCAGTTTCGAGTGAATAGTTTTGAATATATGGTTTTACAAACATTCATATTGCGGTGGATCGTATTGTAGTGCGGTAGAAAAATAGGTAACAAGTACCTAAGACTATTTAACGTGGTGCCAACTGCATTTCGCACTTGATAATGACAAGGCATATCTTAATACAAAATATTTTCACTTCTATCAATTAAATAATTTAGATCATACACTACAATACGATCGACCACAATATGGAGGTTTGTGAAATCACCAATTAAATAATTTTAAAAATAGAATAGTTATTTTCCTAACTAATGCGGAAAATACAAAATTTAAAATATCTGAATGTGAATAACAATAATAAGATTTTGAGATCCAAAAGCCTCCAGCTGCCTACTCCAATGGTTATGTTGTACCCTGTACCCATCAGGTCTCAATCTACTAAAACTGCTAAAGTCTGCTAAATCTGTACCCCTCTTCATATTTCCTATGATTTTGAAGAGCTAGCGAAAAGTGTAGACACAAGTTTAACAAAAAATTAATTCTTTATGTGTTGCCCTTGAATATAAAAACTTCAATGATTATGATGTCATATTTTTAGTTGATAAATACAATAAATAATCCTCTTATGAAAAGTGAAGCATCATTAAATTTTAATGAAACAATCACTATTATTTTAAAAAACTAAATAACCGAAATAATTAGGAAAAAAATTATGTTTTATTAGCTGCTCACATTATCTACTTCCTCATAGCTATTTATAATGTCGAAAGTAAATTAACCATAACCGATACAGAATATTATGTAGTTATAGGAACAATTAACAAAATATTCATGTATCCATATACCTAACAACGTACAAAATAGCAGAGGAAGAATCTAAATTCCCGATATTTTGCCATAAATAACATTGTTTTGCGATCAATATCCTGGTATAGAGTATCTACGACCTACCCGAATACTTGTAATCGAACGTTGCCATCGAACTTTGCAATAATTTATCAGAAATAATTCCCATTGTTATAGTTTTGTGGGAGTAACTTGTGTGTAAACCATGCTTTTGTGGTTTTAGAGGTATAATTAAAGGACAAGTACCATGGAAATGATGTACGATATTACTTAGATTATTGTAGTTACAGAGAAACGACTTGACGTTCAGAGTAATGTTCCTTAACTTTTTTAATGTAGGCTGTATTTATATACTAGTTATTCGAGAATGATGTGTCCTTTGCAATAATAATTATCAATTGCACTGAAAATATTTATTTTGCTTGTACTGACCTACATTACTATGGAATAGTAGCCGATATTAATGAAATTGACGACAAATGCGGTATCGTCATCGTCTATTTGCTTTTATTGTCACATGAACTGTATCCACATTTAAGACACATCGCACATTACCTGACAAGGTATACCAAAACTTACTTATTTCAGTGACCAATCATTTGTGTGGCTATGCTGATTAACTGTGCTGGTATGGAAAAGAGATAAGAAGGTAGAATCAAGTACCTTTATGTTGAAGAACTGAAAACAATTAGGTAGACTAATACCTCAAGAGTTTGAACTTTACCAGTGAATTAAAACATTTGAAGGTACGGGATCCAAGCAATACTCGGCTGGTGATTAGGTATCCACTTATTTTGGAGCCTTCACCTCTTGGGAAAAACTTTCAGGATTCTGTTACCCTAAATAAAAACACATGAGCAATTTTTTTATGAGGGATTGGGTCGTAGGATGCAGTGGAGCATTTATGTAATAACTTGAGTCCAAATGCTAGTTGAACACGGCAATAGGGGTAACTAGAGGTGTTAAATAAGTAAACAAGTTGATGTTCAAGTCCTAATTAGTCGTGTTGCATCTCAGACGTATTTGAGTTTATAATGCAAGAAATAAAGTTCAGTAAACAAATTAATCCTGAATATTAAGTATTCATGAAACCATGAAAAAATAAATATTGTTCGGGGGTCATAACTTGCGCATATATTATAACATTCAATCCATCCTAGGTGTTTGTTAATAGCTATCAAACTAGCATTAGATTCGCCTGAAAAATTGCTATTAATCCCACTTAACGTAATTGGTATTTATATAATTCAATTCTTCATTACTATAATTCACCCAATAATATATCTTACTTTCTGTTATTAAAACTCCATATTCGTTTTCTGAAGAATAGTTTTTATTTCATACAACAGTAGTAGGTAGTAATAGATTTATAAATTTAAATATTTTAGGTGCGGCCAATCATTATATCATTATTGCACATCAAAAATAATTTATAACAACAAAATGTAACATTTTTTATTTTGTAATAATACACAATAGTTAGTTAATGCAACGTCTTGAGTTTCGTTGTTTTAGCAGTGGTGTCGAAAGTGGGTATTACATTTTATAGTATATTACATAACGTGTGCGGAAAATCACTTTCGCACGAGTAATGTGCAATATTTTCCTACGATCCCGTGATAATTTCACCAAATAATGTGTAATCAACATCTGACATATTTATACACAAAATGTTACAATTAAAGTCAAAATTAACAATAACTATCAATAGTGACAAAAATTCAAGTAGTTTAACTATATAATATAGGTAGGTTATTACAATGATTAATTGGTTGGATAATTATAGAAATTGAATGTGAAATTATTATTGTTCATCATGCTTCATACATATTTATCTTGAATACCTTTCAAGATGATTACATTTTCCCACTATCGTAACAGGTGATTTGGATTAGTTGGTACAACATAACTTCTGAAGAAGAGTACGCGGAATCGATCCTCGACCGCGCCCTAAATTTTTTTTAATCAAGAAAATGACAAAAATTTTACTCTTCAAATAGATCGCTTCAAATTCAGATATTACATAGGTAAATCTAATTAAAAACTATATATTTGACAGCTTTTTAGTGGTCAATCTTAGCAAAAATTCATTTGACAGCTTTTTTATCCGTACACGTACGGATAAGTTTTTTTCCGTACGCGTATGAATAAAGGCCACTTTCCATAGAACTAGACAGTGCGATATATGTCACTTTCCTATGGGATCGTAGGAAAAATTCTTTTTCCTTCATCGCTACCAGTACTTATTTTAGGAGGCCTGTTTAGCTCCGATTTCTTTGTACAGTATACTCTAAAATAAACAGTACTGAAACTGAAACATAGGTGTCTCTATGTGCGCGCTCCCATACCCAAGCTAACTAGTATAGACCTGTCAAGTTACCCTTAAACAATCAATTAGCAGGGTCTAATTGTTAAAAATGGTGTTATGTACAGAGGAAGAAGTGTTTCTGGTAGATCATCATACGGAATCGGCCGACGTTATGGTGCAATTCTGCGATACATGACTACTTGACTTCCCTTATCCTTTCCATTCTCCAGACGCATACATTTTTGGCATGGCTAAACCTGCAATATTTAAACGGTCCCATAAACCATCGGTGAATCAAAGGATGCTGCTAGAGCCTTCTTTGCGGACCTGAAACAACCTCTACCTACTCCATAACATGACCAGAAACTTTGGAACATCAATATGAAGTTTGTCTTGAGCGAGGAGAAGCACATTTAGAACATGCATTAAGGTGTCTATAACATATATTTCTTAAGACAATGATATAATTATAACTCCAGTACTGTTTATTTCGGGTTATACTGTATTAGCAATTCTTATATCGCCATCGGTTAACAGGCTAGCTCCTTTCTCTTCTCAGCCCATTACAGTGGCTCTCTCATCATTGCCAAACAAGCTTCCTTTTTTGCTGGATCAGACCAATCAGAATTTTCTAAGCCAATCGCCTTTGCACTATTCTCTTGGAAACTTTAGTTCCACTTCCATCAATAAGCCTGGTGATATGAGCCACAGACACATTCCGTATTTTTCGGTCACCGCGAGATATGGTTATCATTTTTCTGCCGCATATTCCTTCACGATTGTTGCTCCAGGAGTAGATTTTAATACATGTTTCTGCTAATTCTATTATCCAATGATTTGGAAACGTAGTCGTGATTGTTGCTATCTCTCACTGAGAATGAGAGGTATGTCTATGGATCAGTTGTCTGAATTCCTCCCACTTCCTCAGGAGACGTGTCTGTTGAATTGATAGAATACCTAACAATGTTACATAATTCATTTAAACTTGAAGCTGAAATATTAAGTGATCTTTGCCAAAAACGGAGGTAACACTATGTAATAATAATATATGATACTCATTGTTTCACTGGGGAATAGTAAATTAATTTCTCAATAAACCTGCACCTATACCACCCAACTGCTTGCTTTTGATTGCATTTGCCTGAACGCCATTAAAGATAACCTCTATTAATTTATGCATTCGGGTTAATGCACAACATAATACACCTTAATCTCGTTTGTTGATTTTTCAGGTAATAAATATCTTTGTTATGCCGGTTGTGACATGCATTGAATACAATAATAGAGTCATAAAAACACCTACAACTGATGAAGGTCTAATAATACATAAATAAACTGATGAATTCATTTAAGGTCTTTCATAGTTCTTTAAAATCAAGTTGATTTCAATCGTTTCGCAATAGAAACTTGTATAGGTATAGAGTAATCAGGAATAATGTTTACACACTTCTACCCGATCTTTGTAGTCCAAGGACGTTACAGCTTTCCTAGCGGAAGTGACGGCGATTCTCTCTAGAGTGGGAGAAATTAAAAGTTAAGAAAGAACATACCATTTGGCGATTAGGCTGCAAATAGTCAGACTGAAAATATAATCTAGACCCAGAGGACCATAATAGATCCAATAAGGTTGCATAGAAAAAAGGCACATCAAATCGCATATATTCCAGCTTCTGCTAAAAAAATTTTGACGTAGATGTCAAACAATCAGATGAAGTAGGTGTTGTCAGGAAAGTGTGAAAAACAGGCTTATATTTTGATGTGTTATGCAGCAATGATTAGATAAAGGCTCCTGTATTTTTTATTGATGATGCCTAGTCGATAGACTGGGGATTGTACCAAGCTTCATCTGGGCCATAACAGCTTAGAGAGTTTTAGTGGGATGTCAATTGCAACTGAATGCCATGCAATGACTTTTGGATGCTCCAAAAGTATTATTATTATTATTATTAGAATAGAAATAAGGGCTGAGGTAAGAACCTATGAAGCCCATAATCCGAGAACATAAATAAGTGCTTAAACGCCTATAAACATAATAAATGACAAATTAACAATAATTAACAAAATCGTAGTTTTCAAGAATAACCGCAACAACTATACAGCGAAAAAAGCTATAAATAACACAAATTCAGATAAATAATAGGTGCAACAATGCGCACTATTAACTATTAAATAGAAGTCTATCAATCCTGTTTTTAAATGCGTTAACTGATGGTGCGTCAACAACATCATCAGGAAGATTGTTCCAGACATCAAACACTCTGTTTGGTAAAAAGTGTTGTCTTACTCGGGATCTAAAGGACTCCTTCTTAAGTTTAAATGGGTGACCTCTCAGTCTAAGATCAGTGTTGAATAGAAACATAGATTGAAGATCACCAAAGTTGTGCTTAATGATTTTATAACATAATATCAAGTCTCCCCGAAGTCGACGGTCTTGAAACGAGATGAGATTCGCCCCAGTCAGTCGCTCCTCATAGGAAGGCCTTACGCGACCGAATGCAAGTATAGTAGCCCTCCTTTGCACGATTTTAAATAAAACTTGGTCGCGAATAAGATCAGGATACCACACAGGACCCGCATATTCTAAAATAGGACGCACGTAACATTTGTACAGTTTACAGTAAGTTTCAAGTGACACTGAACGATGTTTGTATCAGGTAGAGTCTGGATTTCGCGCGCTTGCATACGGACACAACATGTTCACTCCACGATAAATTTGAGTTCACTAAGATGCCTAGGTCATCATGGCTGGTAATTTAGTAACTGCCCATTTCAGTTGTATGATAAATTGGGATTGGTCTTGCCAATGTGAAGTACATTACATTTATTAATGTTCAGGGGAAGCAACCAGTCCAAACACCACCGCTGTATAGTGTGTAAGTTGTTTTGGAGGGTGAGATGGTCTCTTAAAGGGTTAGCAAATATTTTTGTGTCATCGGCATAAAAAGAAACTGAGTTTGAGACCAATATTTGAAGATCGCTTGCGTAAACAACAAACAGCAATGGGCCAAGGACGGAACCCTGTGGAACACCACTAGAAACTGGCCTGTCATTGGAGAACTCTCGGCCGACTCTGACATTGAAAATCCTGTCCGATAAAATGGAGATCCATAAATTCAGGCTACCCCGCATGCCAAAGTGATCTAATTTATATAAAAGTCTTCTTTTTGGGACTTTGTCGAATGCCTTGGAGAAGTCTAAATAAATGACGTCGATCGGATCTTTGTTGTCTAAAGCTTTTGTCCAGTCATTAACACAGTGAAGAAGATTGGACATGGTAGAGCGACCTCGAACAAAACCATGCTGGTGAAGAGGTATGACATTTTGTTGAAGAAGGAACTTAGACATGGCCTCACTAATGATAGATTCCATAATTTTACAAACAATAGGTACCAGGCTCACTGGTCGGTAATTGCTTGGATCCAGTTTATCGCCCTTCTTAAATATAGGAGTAACTGACGCCGATTTCCAGATTGGTGGAATAGAACATTGCGTGAAAGATGATTGAAAGTGGATAGGAAATTGATTCTGCACATTTTTTAAGAAACATTGCTTGCAAACCATCAAGACCAGGAGAAGTGTTACTTCTTATAGATACAATATTTTTTTGGATGATGCTCAACAGATTAAAGACTTTGGTGTGATTCTTGATCAACCACTATTTGTTTTCCTCAAATAACAACGTCTGTTTTCAATCTCTCCAAGTGAGGGAAATTGCGAAAAGATCTTCTCAGGCTTATGTACCGAACTTTGAGTACGTTTCTTGTCTTTAGTCACTTAACTGTAAATGTTATATTAAACGTTATGAAAGGGTTGAAAGGGTTGAAAGGGCATATATAGGTATACTATAAGATATATCGAATCTCTTAGTGCAGTCCTACTCATCTGTTCTCTCCTGGTTCTTATTCCCGCTGGAGCTTTATTCCTACTACTACTTCTTGGCGCTGCCTATATTGGCTACCGTGTGTTTTAGTGTCCAGTTCATCTGCTATTTCAGCTCCTTCTATTCCAGTCTGTTACACTTTCCTATGGCTACTTTGGGGGTTTTCCCCAGTCTTTGCAATTTTTGGTTTCCGGCCTCTCCCAATATATTGCTTTTGAGCCGTTTGTAAGAAAGGACTTAATATTCCAGAATTTCATGTTCCTTTCTTAATATAAATAAGTTTGCTAGACCCACCTATTCTACCGGCTCTTTCTTTGTTCCCTTTCAATAATAATTATTGAATTCATTTGAAACTGATAGGGATGAACAAATATGGCGCATGTCTTGACATTTAACTCCTTTTTACCTATTCACAGATACAAGAAATTATCTACATCTGTATTCTAATAAACCCTCCTATGTTTAGGAAATTAAAGCGTTGAAGTTAACTTTAATCTGAATACAGTTTTCGCTGACCTTTTTTGTTTTTCCATTTGTCTAGGACTGTTTGTCGGAGCGAATTAAAATATTTTCGCACATTCGAAGGTCGTTTTATAGGAACACAGTGGTACGTAAATTGTTACGGTAAAAGCTATTATTGCTTTGTTGAGGTACAAAAGAAAAATAAGGTCTCGTTACGTAAACAATTAATTAATACCTACACTCAGAAAATAGATACTTTTATTTATTGTATATTTAAAAAAATGAATTACAAAGGAAAACTATCCACCCCACTTAATTCGTCACTTTTATGACAAAACCCGTCCTAAAACATATGAAGGGAGACATATTTTTGCTCATATATGTAGACGTTATAACTTCAACACACTATGATCACCTGTTTCAATTTCTTAAATGGAACACCTCTACAAGAGAATTACATATTATTATTCATTCATTATTCATAAGTGAAAAGTCAATCAATCATTGAAACGCTCTGTATATTGTTTTATCCACGCAAGATAGTTTTCGTAAGTGGATAAAACGCAACTAAAACACGAATGCAATACAAAATTTTATCCACAATCACAGTAGGGCGAGTTGTATCAAACAGTTTCAAACACCTAAACTCGGCTTAATGATGACTGATGTGTAGACTGATGTAATTGTTGATAATAAATACATCAATCAGCCACAGTCTAAACATCAGTTATCATTAAACCGAGTTAAAGTGTTTGATACAACTAGCCCTTAGAGTCAGATTCCATCAAAAAGTGATTTGACATTTCGCTATGACAGCAGCTGTAACGCCAAAGATTATTGAAATGAATTTGAGAAATATTGGGAGTTATTGAATGGCTTATGATATTTTTGAACCATGATGTTTGAATTGAAGAAAAATAAAACAATAAGAATTTAATGCATCTAAACAATGTTTCGAGTGTACAAATATTGCTTGTCTATAGTAGAATATTGCGATTCCGGCCTCGTACGACCTTCATTTTAATTCACACTGCATTGCGTGCTTTTCATGTAAAAGTTTAAAGTTAGAACATAGAAACCCGATACCGTCGGATCCAATTACAGTTTTCCTTTTAATCCGATGTGAAAACACGAGATCGAATTTATTTTTATATTATGGATGTTTTTTCACTTGTATGTTTGCAATTAAGTGGAATTAGAGTAACATCCCCAAGATTATCCTATTATCAATCTCTATTAGAGATGTAAATTATATAATATATTGCCAGAGCCAGATATTCTAGATTTCTGATCTAAAATTCTCCTCATCGTCGTTCCCGTATTGCTCGTCGAACTTCTCCCCAGCCCAAATGGCACTAAAAAAGGATATTATTTCATTTCCTACCTCAAGGAGAGCGGGTTTCTAAAGGCTTGCCGGAGCCTCTCAGCCAACATTGGGAATAGAAGTGAAGGGGCGGTGGTAGGTGCCTGAGAGGTGTGTACTGACCCAGCATTGCTTATTGCTTAAAAAAAATCTCTGAAATAAATTCAGACGGACCTGGGATTTCAACCTCGATCCTTTCGAATGCAAGAACCACTCCACCGGTTTTATCTTCAGCACTTCAGCGGTCTTCTGTTTTCCTCTTTGTTCCATGCTGTGTGTGTTTTGCGCTGACTCTATAACCAAAGAACTACGATTAAACATTATAGTGTAGTTCCTCTTGTTATAGCTGTCCCTAGTTGAATATTCGACTCATTTTTCTGTGAATGCTCCGTGCATTCGGTTCCTGTTGTCCTGTTTTGTTAGGTGCTTGCGGGCATTCTCTATATTTCGCTGGGCGTTCTCCATGAGCGCAGCTCAAACGGTGTGGTTCACAGAACTAGCTGCTTACTCGGCGTGTCGTCAGTCCTTGGTGGAGACCCTGGTAATTGCAGCATTGTGCTGGTCCATTTATCTTCATAGTTATTCCGATGAGAATATGGGAACGATAACCTTTTTTTCCACGATATACATGGTCTTCTATCGCCGTTGATATAGTGGATCTGACTGACTCTGTCCGATCCGGTCACCTTCCTTTGCAATTTGCTTTCATAGTTCGTTGATGTCCTCAATTTTTCAGTTCTCGCTGCTCTTTATTAAACCACTCACTTTGAATCTGAAGACACTGGACCATCGAATTTAATCCACTATTTTCGAGATCAAGACACTGTGGTGACATTAAATTATGTGACAGCTCAAAACAGGAGGAGGACCATCAGCAGCTTCTGAATTCAATAGCCCTTTTAAAATAGAGAGAGTGGATTGTCTACAATGTTTTAATTACATCTTCCACAGACACCCACAGACGATTGCTTTTTACCATTCCCCTGATGAATCAGGATGCAAATCTGTTGGCGAAAATGCGGGAAATTTTACTGTACCCCATCGGGTCGAGTAGTTTTTGGCCAAATGACAATAAAAATGCATTCAAGCTGTGTCTAGGGTAACAGACATTCATACAGGATTTTCAGCAATCTTACATGTACTTTATAGGTACTGCTGCTACAGATCTTTAAAAGTTGTCAAATTTCGATTGAAAATTTCAATGATGCGGTAAGCATATTCTACATCCCCAATAGAGTAGATTTCTCACACGCTAGGAATGTGTTAAGTAACATTTTACACGGTTTAAATTGTATGTTAAATCTTGTGTTAATATCTAACGTTTACCTTAAATGTAGTGAAACGTGTTCAAAATAAAGTTAAATGTAAATTGGTTAATTACGAAGTAAACCAAGCTAATACTAGGCGAAAAAAAAATACTACAGTTCTAACCGAAGTTGAAAGCTTTCGTGTCATGTACACATCATCAACATACCGAACATTTTTCACGGGATTTTTCTTCTTTATTATTTATCAAAAAATGAAAGTGCACGTCTACGAGTTCAGTGAATCGACTTATAAGGAACTCAGACAATTACGGAGGATGGATATTACTTATTAGGGAAAAAGAAATGCCGTATTGCTTTATTAGCGATAAACGAGGCACTTATTTTTAAATGTTACTCTGTTACCACCAAGATCTTGATAACGTGGATTAGATGTTCAATTTTTACTAATTTATTCAAAGCTTAGCTACAATAATGCATTTTTACAAGCGTATAATAATTAACTATAAAACTTTTGACAACAGATACCATAAAAACAGCCCATTAGGTACTTTACTAGTACAATAATAAGTTTCCATTATAGTACTAGTACAATAATAATGAGAAACGATAGTAACACATTATGGACGTTGTATGATAAAAAGAACAAAATTTTATAAACTTCATTCGACATTTTCTGGATGCTATTTCAAGTGCCTGGCAACATAGTCCAGCTGACATAGAGAACGGTTTTTACACTGTACGAGCGCCTTCTACTGCTGGTTTGTTTGTTTTAACGGACATTTATAAACCATTCTGGAATCATTCCAAGTACTCTATAGTGCGCAAACTCGAATTTGTGATGCACACACTAACTTCATCACCCCTTCCAGAACGTACAGTTTGTATATCGTCCCAAGTAGTCCCAACGATAAGAAATACAGCACTTGCGTGAAAGAGGCCAAGAACGATTTTATCGCCTGTTGGTGATTCTGGAGCTTGATTGATTTATTTAGCACCACCAGTCGAGAGACTGGCTTAAAGTCCTCGGCACCTCAGTCTTAGCTCTTAGTTGTGCCGTTTATATGAAGGGACCAGTAGCCCTTATCAGACACAACAGTCTTTTCACTAGATCTTTCTTGGAGAAATCTTCCCTTGATTGCTCTAGTTCCAGGAGTCTATATCTCCAATAAGAAAATGCTTGACAATCAAAATTCTGGATATACATAAAATATGAGGTTTGAGGTATCGCTTGTTGTCATTTCATTCAAGATATCTTGAATACAAATGCGTCAGCTAGACAGCTTATTTCCCTTTTCCTATTATTTTATCTTGAAATGGTTTTTGGGAAACCTTAAATATCGTTAATAACATAGCCAGTTTTTGTGAGAGCAATTTCAATGATTGAAATTGATTGATAAGCAGGATTCTGAGAGGAAATAGTTTGTTGTTTCGGTAAACAACTAGATGCAATATAATGAGCAATGACTGAGTAGAGAATGATATTTTTCATTGGGATAATTAGCCATTTTAATGATAATTCAATTTTACAATAACAATTATTGGAACTTTAGCTCTTTACGCCAGGTTATGTTTGAGCGACCAGGGGTCGCGACGCAAAAGATCTGACCGTTACGCGTTACGTTACGCTACGTTATGTTACATTGCTTCGTTATGTGCCTTGCTTTTGCGTGCTTGTGCCTCGTTTACGAAGCAGCGATTCATAATAATAAATATGCTCCTGCCCGGATTCGAACCCAGGCCACCCGCGTGCAATGCAAGCATTCTAACCACTGAACCACCGATGCTATATTGAAATTCTATGCAAAGCTGGTATTCGCAGTGCTAGTGATCTACTTGAATTTGTTCGGATAAATTTTTACTATTATTTCCATAATTTTTTTTGCGCGATTAAGGGGTCTAGCTACTTTTCGAAATACAGGGTCTTGAAATTTTGAAAACTTGAATGTTTTAATTCGATAACTTTAAAATGGATTGATAAATTGATTTGATATTTGGCAGGTAGTTTTTAAATGTAAAAGGGCATATTTTGAAAGAAATTGTAGTTTGTGCAACTAGTGTGGATATG
>CAJUYG010000014.1:769986-795600 GCA_910591675.1 Galerucella calmariensis | reverse complement strand
TTCCTGGAAGATTTGTCTTCGTCATCTAGGATTCTGGTGTGATCTGGAATCTACTACAGGACAGGATTTATTGCACCCAATTCTCGATTGCAGCTGCTAGAGCACACTAACGATGTGCGAAAATATTTTGATTGGCCTGTTGAAGTTATAGTGATTTACAATAATTGATTATAGTAGTGTTGGTGAAATTTATAAGATGACTAAATTAGTATTGACGATTAAAAGTAATTTTCTCAAATCAGTTGAACAATTAGATACGGTTTATTGTGCAATCCTTCCTATCAACCAAATCGTATCTCATTACACAATTGTCACCTTTTATTAATTGCGTTCAGAAATAGACCATTTAAAATACCATAATAGAAAATAATGTACCGTTACAAGAGTCTCCTTAGACCGCATCTGTTTATTGCAATCTTCATTAATTGCATCACATATCGCTTTAGATCTGAATTAATTTCCCCGTAGACTAGTTGAAGCTATAAACAAAAAGGTAAAATATTTCATACTACTTTAGGTTTTGTTACGGTTTTGCTTCAATCTTGGTAAAATGAACAGGGGCGTTTCATGATTACTGCAACTTCAACCGTTTTTGTGGTCGAAATTCCACTTTGATATTTTTGTCAACATTTTGAGTTATTAAGCAGAACAGATAAAATGTTACAAAATAATATTCAGAAGAATTCAATATGTTATTCAGCCCATCAGCCAACGTACAGTTTAGTTCATCACGAGCTGCACTATAGAAATGATACAAGCGCAACCCAAAAATAGCCATTGCATCAGCTCTAAGTGAATCTGGAATATTATAAAACGATGCACTTCTAGAACATTGGATAGGCTTCTTGGAATAAGAAACATTATGGAGATTGGTGAAACAGTCCCATTCAACAACCCCAATATACCCATTAAAATGCAAACCCCTTCTACAATAATTTTAACCTAGAAAACCTAATAAAGGCGTTACTTACGTGGGTAGCCCATTGACGTAGTGGCCACGTGAGATAGCTTAAGACAATATACTAGGTAGAGAAGACCGGAAGAGCCAACACCAGCTGAGGAAACCTGGTATACGGACGGCTCCAAGACGAGAGGTAGTTGTGGGAGCCGGAATTGCTATATGCTTTAAGAACGTCACAACTTTCCAAGCGAAAGTGACGGTGATTCACAACTGCGTTGAAGAAATTAAATGACAGGAATGGACATACCGTTCAGTTGTCATCTTCGCCGACAGCCTAGCTGAAGGCACTTAATTCCATAGAGGTCAATTCGAGGCTAGTATGTTATTGCATAGGGGTCTTGAACGCACTTGTAGACCATGGCAAGGTCATGGTAGCCTGAGTACCTGGGTATGAGGCTCATTAGGGTAACAAATTGGCGGATGATTGTCAACGTTCATGAATGCCTTTAATTGAACCGGAACCCTTCTGCGGCGTGGTAAAGTCGATAATCAATATGGCCATAAGGAAGTGGGAGCCACATAAATGTCTAGAATGGTGGGTGATCTCACCAGGAAAGAGACAGGTGAAACAGTTCATTGGAGGACATTCGCACGGCAACGGCAACGGCAGACCTAATAAGCAAAGATAGGAGTACTGTTGAAGCCGTAGTGGGTATGTTAACAGACAGGGCGCTGTAAGCGTAGCAGGCACGCAAAAATAAAAAATTGCAGAGCACATCCTATGCCAGTTTACTGCCCTGCAAATGTGCGGATAATTGTAATAGGCGATGAGGAAGATGCAGTCTAGAGGCTGATTGGTTATTTAAAAAGAGTCGGGCAGAGGAATGTGATCTAGATTAAGAGGATCACAATAGATATGAAAAGGTCGCAGTGGAATAGGCGTATTAGCCACCTCATCAAATATTAATCTACGGTAACTAACTGGTGCTACTTTTTTGGAGTGATTTTTGTTGGTTGTGCATTTAATGGTGAATATAAAAAATAAAAAATAATGGAACATACTGAAGGAAACCTTATTTATTTGTAAAAATAAAAATAAGAATGCTTTATTTACACTATTTTGATTAATTCATTAATCTTCTCCTTTTTCTCTTCCGGTTTGGACGTCAATGCATAGATTCACAAGGATAAAGTATAAATAGCGTAAATTAATCCGCAGAGTTTTTTTTGTGTCGTTTGCCGACATGTTATGTTGCGACCGAATGCGCATCTGGATTCTTCAGACTTCAACTGATTTTATCTTGATGAAGATTTTGCATATTCATTTCATTATTCTAACTGTCGTAGTTGTTTGGATACAATTAGTCTGTTATTTATCATACTGTATAATGAACTATTCAGTGTATCAAATAGCTCTGTTATTATATTTTTGTTATTGCACTTTTTACGCATATCGTTTAAGACATAGTTAAATTAATTATAGCCACTGTGATTAATAATTGAAAACGTCAAATTAATAGTGAGAACTGATGAGAAAATCAGCCGGCCAAATATAGCACGAACCCTAGACTTAAGTACCCTACTCACGTAGCAATTTACAAGGTCCCTTTGGATTGTGTGCATTGCAATCGTTCCAACGACGTTTTAACGACTTCCAATATTGGCTAGTTGAGTATCCAGTCGATACAATTTCCCTGCTCTCAGACAGGGGTATCTGAAGTCCTGAAATTTGTACCGAGTATAGGTGACATTCTAGTTGATTTCACAGGTTACCTCACAAAATAGACAAACGGTTACATGTGGATTTTACCGAGAAGGTTTGTCAGTTTCCACCAACGAGGGAATAGGGCATGTCCACGACAGTTGACATTGACAATACTTGGGTGGTAAAACAATAAACAATAGACATGATGAAAAATTATCAAACAACAAACAACTATTAACCCATATTATATATTATTAAATATGCAAGCTCAACAATTAAAATAACTTTAAAAGTACACTAAAGCAAAATCAACTAAAATCAAACACGATCTACCATTATAAATCAGCATAACCTCACTATTAAGTACCACGTGTTCTGAACGCTTTGTTTATTGTTTTACCACCTAAGTCTTGTCAAAATAGTTTGTGACGTCACGTGGACATGCCCTATAGAGAGAGGAGAGAACATAACAGTATAAAGAATCATCGACCAAAGTGGCTTCTCAATATGGCCGACTTCCGTTAACAAACCAGAGGCGTACATTAAATTTTTCAATTAAGGGAACCAAAAAACTTTCATATGCATTTTTATAAGCTGGTACTTTTTGTTGTTAGAGAATTGATACCAGATTTTGGTACATTCAAAATTTTCATAACACTATTGTACAACTCAATATTAACTTTAATTTATACTAATACTTAGAAATAACCTTCCTAATACTGAAAATCACTATTTTTTAAACGCGGCTTTCCAATTTGACACATTTCAGTATATTAAGGTTATCTATGTTGACACAAGAATTGATGACTAATGTCACTAATGTGGCTTCTCAATATGGTGACTTCCGTCGAAAGTTGTTTTTTTTTCTCACATGTAGAATTATTAAAATTGACAGTTATGTCATGTCACAATCCATCTGTCTTTAGATACAACATGAAAAATCGTAGACCTTTCACCTGTTTTTGATGATGTTTTTTCTGTGCAATTACCACTTGAGTAAACCTTACTCCTTTATGGAGTATGCATCGAACCAGGTTTCATGATTGATTTACACAAGTACGACAAGGATAATATGAGAAAAACAGCTTGAAAAAGAGAGAAAGAATAATTGTGCGTGGCCAGCGAGGGCGTGTATTTAGTTCCAGAGGCTGGCCGAATGTTCATTGCCCCCTCACTCCTTCCATGCTAGGAACATACTGAAAACCACCTACTGGTGAATTCTCTCTGTAAAGGACACTGTTGCCGGATGAAAATGTTTAGTTTTACCTTATAGTGCATGAGCTCAAAAAAAGTCAACGATTACGATACAAAAATATTATTTGTACAAATTAATCTGCGCTTCTGGCAACAGCGGTTGAAATAGGGGGGCAATAAACATTCGGACAGCCTCTGGAACTAAATACACGCCCTCGCAATTCACAATTTTTGTTAATGTGGGTGGGATAAACATTGTTTATATTTTGTTGTCTTGAGCTGATAAATGGATTTCTTCCTTCTGTTTATATGGCTTAGTCAAAACAGCCAAATAACTGTGCCCATTCGAATAATTCTTCAAATTGTCTCTTTGTAAAGTTTTGGAGAAATTAACCAGTGCTACTAACACGTTGTTTGACCTGTTTGCAAACAAACAAGATATATCTTGTTACTGTCAATTTTTTTTTCAATATCAAACCACTCCCGGCTATTTTGTTCAACTACATGTTTTTTTCGTTATTAAAGGTCAGAAATACTGATTCACTATGATAGTTAGACAGACAGACTGATTTAATCTCTTGACACTCAAATCGGTAAAAGTAATTCATGCATAGAATAATTACAATACTCTTAGTTGTTGAATGCGACTGCTTCTGTTACACGCATTACATGTTCTTCTTTATTATGTGTCTTCTATAGCGATGATATTTAGATAATTTCTAGCTGCCGAACAGATAGAAAACATTGGCGTTCTTTATTTTATAGAAAGGTTTGCTAAATTAACTATGTATAATATACAGGGTGTATAAATTCTTGTGAAAAATTATTCCCTGTAAATGTTACTGAGTAAAATTGTTTTATATTTTTTCTCAATTTTGAGTGAAAATGGATTTTTTTTCCGAGCATTGCAATGACTAACCACCGGCTTTTTCCAACATTTCTGTTACATTAGTAGGGGATGAAATTAATCCAATATAATAGTATATTATGCAATGAGCACAAAATGGCCATTTGGTCTTTTTCTATGACAACATATCGTTCACGTTTATCTATAACTATGAAATTACTCGTTACCTACTAAAACTTTGACAGACATTTCATCAATTTGTCGCTGGACGTCATAATTTGACAAGCCGTAGTCGTTGTGATTTTAGAGTGAACCTAAATCTAACACGAAATATTCCATTTCGCATTTGTTGCTTAGCAACTTGCCTAGCAGCCGATGCAAAAATGAAATTCTGTACAAAATGTGCTTGTTTATGATTAAAGTTACGGTTATAAAATGAACATTTATCGAGGTTGTCGTAGAAAAAATCCTTTTCGTACTTCCGGGACTGAAGTAACAACTTCAGCCCATTTTAACAGGTACTGAAGTGTAACATTTAATCCCCCCGAGACGAAAGTCCCGGATGAATTAAATTGTTAATAAATAATTTAAATATGTATTTCATTGAAAAATAATTACTTGAATGGTAATGAACATTGATGTTTAAAAGTTTTTTTTTATTTTGATGGTAACAATTCTTCAAATACCTCGCCTGCTTTTTTATCAATATCAAACACAATTTCACTTGTCGGTAGCAACGAACATTAACAAGACAAGAATGGTCACTCTCCGTCGGAACCTTCATGTCCAGCTTACACAAGCGCGGCGACGATTTCGACAAATTCCTGGAGCCGTGCACGTGCTCGTGCTTATACGAGGTTGATGCAAACCGCTAGCGATTAAAACGAATGAACGTTCACTTACCAGGGTGATTTAAAAACAGCAATAATTGTTATTGTAACCTATTTCGCTTAGTGGAAATTAAAATAAAAAAGGGAATATCGTCAGGATATTCAATTGGTGAATCTAAACATAATTATAAAAAAAACTGGTAGCAAAAATGAGGGGAAAAATGAAAGTTACATCAAAAAGTAATAATGTAGTAAGCTACAGATGAGACTAGTAGGTATAAAAATTAACAATAAAATGTTTGCAAATGCCAACTTAAATAGGTATTCTAATAAAATGTATACAGGTCATAACAGGTTGTTTCAAATCCGAGGCCATCAAAGAGTACCAACTTACCTAACAGTAAAATACGGGTACTGGGAAAAATAATTATCGCGATTCGAAAATTGTGAGAATCGATACACGAACCATCCAAAACCAAAGGCGTTTAACCAAATGAGTTAAAATCCATGAATTTGGAAAGTCTTTCATATTGAATATGCCGGTTTTCAAAGATGTTTTAAGATATTTAATTTTATGTTAGGTTTCATTGATTGTTTCGAAGAATATCTATTTTTTATATCCTGGTTGGCAAATTTAATTGTAAAATAAATCCCCAGCCTAATATATAGGTTTAAAAAACATTTATGAGGAAACTCTTTACAAGGATGTGTAAACAGTAAATTTTCATATAGTTTTCTAAGGGTCGCTCCAACGTTCTAGTGACAACTAATTTTATTAAAATTTTTAACAAAGATTATTTCTAGTTGTTTAACATATTCTACAATATTACTAGGAGGTACATTCAGACCTCCATAGTTTTTAGAAGTCGAATATGCTTTATGCTCTAAAAAACAGCCGCTTCTTTTGGTAATGTCTTTTCATCATCATACTTTGTGCAAGCACTACAAGAGTGTTGCAGCAAACATTTCCTTAATAGATAGCCAGAAATGTAAACTATAGCATTGCCATCCGTACTTGAAAGATTTCTATAGTCGCATGTGAAAACTGTTAAAGAGCTATTATTTTTCAATATAGGTACATCGATATTTCTATATTCTTCTAGCAAATCAGGAGTTACATTGAGCAAAACTGTATTAATATCTTTAATACAATTGGCACCTTCAACCTCATTAAAATATTTTAGAGAAAATAATTTCTTGAATGCCCTACAAAATTGAATTGGGGTTGGATTTCTCGAGTTTCCACAACAATTTCTTACCAGACCAAAAAAATTTTCAATGCAATCCTGATTAAGGTCCCTTGTTAAAAGAAATTAATAATTCCTGCATTTTAAGGTTTCCCATGAAGACAGAGCAGAGATAATAGTAACTTTTCAGCCATTTATAAAGTTCATAGTATTGTTTATACATTTTTCCACGTATGTTGCCTTTCCATCATTCTGTTTTCTGTTTGCAGAACCAAACACAAAACACTAAGTACGTAAATGTTTATTTTATTCCTAAAGGAAAATTCGCTCACTCAAAAAGACAACTGGTATATTTCTTTACATATCACTACGACGGACAACCTGTTTATGCATATCGCGCGTAGGAGACTTACGGTGCTCTATACACAGTAGCATCCGATATTCGAGCGAGATAGGCATAACGAGGGGAGGAGCTTAGAATGATCCTTCTTGTCTTGTTGTCGGTAGTTAGTGTACGGTGGTAGAACCAATAGAATGGGTTTAAAGTTTAAAAAATATCTGCTAATGATTTACATACGACATCAGTGACCTTCAAACAAATAGCGTTGTTGTCTTTGAGCTATTCCTTTTAAGTTTTGAATCTTCTTACTTGTCATGCAAAATTAAGTACAACTTCAGTTTTTTAATATCTGAATTTTGAAAACTCAGCGATAAAGCACATTGCATGCTGCTTAAACTATTACTATTCAAGCCAAGTATTTTAAGGTCAAGTGGACAATTGCTTAATTGTTTTCTGACCTTGTAATTTTATAGTTGATAGATTTATATTAATATTAGTGTATCTATTGGTAATGCGGCCATAGCATGTCCAGATGTATTATAACAAATCAATTTTCAACCGTTCTGTTCAAAAGTATATCTCATTCTTCTATGTATATAAATTATTTAATTAGGTTACCTCGGTGAAAAATGTACATTGGAATTTTTCGATTGTCATTCAAAAAACTGACCAATTATTTATTGTTATATAAGTATACCATATACCCTTCTACAGTCAGTCGTAACATGGAGATATTCAATCTAGTTAAAAAAAATACAATTGCTAAAGGCATAAATATGAATATACTGATAATATCTTGATTGAGTTTTGAATTTGATTTGACAATAATAATGAATTTCGGAATGGGCGGTGTGTCATAACATTTCGAAAATATAGCCGGAAGGATGAATAAGTAGCAAATCTTTGGGTAAAATTTTATTAACTACATCCGGAATTTTTCTAAAGCGCCCACTTGAACTTCGGAACCTTGCAATAGTTTTTTGGATGATAATGGTGTGTTAAGCCGATATCCGGTTTTTGGTATTTTATTAAAATATATTATCCCTTCACAAATATAAGTTTTGAGTAAAAAAATTGAGCCGAATATTACAGGAGAAAAGTGGAAATTAAGAATTCCTAAATGTTTGCATCCTTCACTACATTAATTCAAACTGAAATATTAGAACAATATTTAACTGAATGCATTAAAAAGAAAATCAATGTTAATTTTTGAAAATATTCTACCATTTGCACTTTACAACAACGATATTACAATTTATATTCACTTTGAATGGGAGTAAAAGCACAATCCTAAGCGAAGAGCTGGTACTCGAAGTAGAAGGATATTGCAGATATTCAATACAATTGCTTAGTGATGTTTTTAAAGAAACAGTTTCAACGAAATAGAGTAGAAACTGAGTAAAAATAATAAGAGCGGATGCGTTGACAAAAATAAGTCAATCTATCTGTCAGAACTATCAAAAATGGAAATCATCAGCTGATGTCTATGCTAAAAAGTGTTGTGTGAAACTGGACGGAATCTGACCAATCAGAGGTCTACAGAATTGCCAACTTAAATTCAAATTACTCCTGGTTTAAATGAGGTATACACAAGCACAACAGTTACAACGCCTCGTAAAAAGTTTGTAGCTGTTCCTGTAAAACAAGACTCATGGTTTGAGGCTGCTAGCAGAAAATATAAACAGACTACAACTAGTTACTACTGCTGCGAAGATCATTTTGATGTAAGTAATTATATAAATATGTGATTGAAAACCTAATTTAGAACCACTATACTGAGGGTGTCTGCAATGATAAAAATTTGGGTGATAAAATTCTTATTTTTCAAAACTATTTATGAATACAATTTTTATGAGGAAGCAGCAAGCAAGGAAGGAAGGCATCTGACTAAAAATGGAAAGTAAATTTGACACATTTTTAAAAATAGTTTTCTCTTGAACTAATTTGATTTCGACATAAAGGTTGCACAAAAGGTTGCATACATGTAGATACCATATGAAACACCCTATAGGGTGCAGCAACAGGAATAATAACTAGTGTCAAAATGTAGCACCATTTTGGTTTTTCATTCATGCTATTATCTTGCTTATTAAAGAAGATTCATTGAATCGTATATTATAAATCATAGCGATTCAAGAGTACGCCACTGTTCTGAATATTATTTCCCTAATGTCTTGTGATTCGTAGCAAACTACAGAAATGTGCAGCAATGCGTGTAGCTGCATGTTCGATGATTATCTTTTGAAGTGTTTTTACTTTTCAAACCGTTTGTATTTATTATGAATAGCGAAAGAATTTTTTACAAAAGAGTTTGAATTATGTTTTCGTCGCTTTTCATTCGACTTCTATTTACCTTATCTTTCTCATCCTACCTCTTATTAATCAGTAAACTGTTAATATGCTTACTGTTATCTGTCAGTTTAATTAAATATATATCTAATTAATTGTAAAGAGAAGTTCAGTTTTGTTGTGTGAGTTAAGTTGGAACGACCTCAATATTCTAAAAGAAAAACAAACAAAAGCATTGGTTAGATTGATTGGTGTGGTAAATTCTCTTGGGAACAGGAGAGCCGAAAAGTTGATGGATCTTTATTAAACTTTATTGTTGTCAATATTTAATAACAATATTTTATTTAAAAATGATTAATAGCACAAATTTTATGGAAAATTAAAACATATTCAGTATAATAAACTAGTGAAAGAGTTTCATCTTTAAAATAAAAAAATGTTCGCAATTTTACAAACAATAAACATAGTCGATCTTTTTTCTTGGTATATTTGCTGTAGTGTAATGACGATGCTTCTAAAATTGTAGTTCCCTTGTTCACCCTTGGGTATAGTTCTTCTCGCCTCTAAGAAACTGACTTGACTTGACTTAAAACTTATATACTTAAAACCATATAACTTTTCGGATTTACCGTGCAGAGAATGACCCAAAAGTCTTACAGAGTTTTCAGGTAATAATTTATTATTCGTGAACAAAATAAATATGACCCTGTAACGTCTAATACTTTTATGGCTTTATTGCATGTCGTTATCCCATCTCAGGTCATTTTCTTAGATCAAGAAAATAATTATGACACTGAATTTGAAGAAGAAAACAATTTGAAAAAAAGAAGTATGAAAAGATGTAGGATTATGGATTTTACATAATACCATCTACTATTATCTACATAATAGAGAGATTTACATGAGGTTAAGCTGCTCGGGGTCATTTAATTACTCATTAACGATGAGAAAGAATGAATTTATTGATCAACCTTCAAGGAGCATTATTTGATATAGACGTGAATTTTATAAACATAAAAATATCAGAATGTCAACAATTCCTCCTAATTAACAGTAGGTATTAATCTAAGCAATTTAGTATTACTAGTACTATTCTACGATATATGGCAACATGAGTACCAAAATATGAATCGTAGTTCTGAAACATTTAAAGGAATGATAATAATATTGTCTGTGGCCCTGCGAAAAGTCGCCCAAGTTTATCATATATGTTACCGTTAAAGTATGAAATCCGTTATTTTATAGAACACCTTGTCATTCCATAAAATAACTGGTGACCGTTGAAGTGTAAAACTCTCTTAATTTCATTTGAGATAAATCTCCTATTTTACACTTTAACTGTCTCTCTTCAGTTAATTTATAGAATACCTAGTTATTTTATAGAATAACTAGTTAAAGTGTCAAAGAAATAATATATTACACACTTTAACTGACACGATCAGTTATTTCATGGATTAACTAGGTATTCTATGAAATAGCTGCATTATATAGTTTAACGGTAACATATACAATGCGTAGATGGAAAGTTAATAACTATTTTATGTAAAACAGTGAAACAAAGAAGACTTGTAATGAATAATTGATAATTACAAACGGACTTTAGTTATAAACGAATTCTTTGAGTTTGCAATAGAATTGTGTCGGTTTTTTATCAGACAGTTTAGATTACTTCTTAATAGTATTCATCATACAGAAACATTTATTGATTAAGTGTTTTTTATTATTATTATTACACTCATTATGAGTTACATATATACAGCTCAAGTTTCCATGACACATTTGTTTAAATTCAAACTGTAATGCGATAATATTATTTGAGATGTGCGTTCATATTTTTTAGCAATGAGTAGTATGAATTTTTCTTCGGCAAAAAATGGAAAAAAAAAATTCAATGTTTATTTATTAAAAACTAATTTCTTTTCAAAACTATCCTAATTAATAATGTAACATCGCTTCCCAATGACATTTGGAAGAAATGCGGGCTTATACAGCACAAACGAACAAATTAGTCAATTATTTAAACTTGTTGCCATCATAATTTCGAATTTACTCCATAGATCGATAAGAGCAAACATTTTTGGGCAATTAAAAAGTGATTTTGGTTTTAATACAGGAAATAAAACTATTTACAGAAGCATAATTTCCGATTAGAACACTCCTTTAATCCAAATTTTACCCATGGACGTATTTATACGTCCATGATTTTACCTATAAAAAAAACGATAAAAAATGACAACACCGAATATATCATAGGATCAGTTGAAAATATCTCTACATCGACAACGTCGCCTAGTACATAATCTCGCAACTCGCACCGCATTTATCGTAGAGTGCGATTAACTTAACGAACAAGCAATGCATATTCTAAGCTCCACGACTAGAGCTTATTCTTACCAAATCTACGACAGAATGGTAAAAGCGGTATCGTTTTAAATTTTAAAGCGATCGCAGTCTCTTCGTGTTATTTTTACGTGTTGTAAGGGGGGGCGTAGATTCGCAGGTAACCGCTGCTAGCTTCAGTTGACAGTTGTATCTTGAAGCGGTCGCTACAATTGATATGGTAGTACGATATACAGTGAATTGTGTTATTGTTTTTGTTTTGATACGGAACACTTAGTTTTATTCAAGATGGTTTTTGGAAGTGGGAATAAGTTTCGTATTAGAAGGTAAATTAAATTATTTTGTACAGATGTGTATACAGGGTGTTTACTGTGTATAAAACAAAATATATTATCTACAAGGGAATTGTTTTATTTCTTCAAGTTTGAAGCTTTAACCAAAGATCTTATTTATCGTTGAATAAAATATAATTTATTAGCTGCTTTGTTAATTACGGCAAAAAGTATTATTGTTTATATTTATAACAATTAAAAATTGTCTCAATTCAAACAAAATATATAATAACAAATAGAAAAAACTTCTACATTCAGCAGTTATTCGTTGACGTTTAGTACAAGTCGCGATAGTGTCGAAATTATTTTAAGTAACTAGGGATTATCGATTCTGATGAATCCCTATATCAATACAATGAAATTGATACAATAAGCGAGTGAAATTTAGTAGTTTATCCCCTGTGGAATTAAAGTGAGAATTTGAACGGTATTACCAAATGAAAATGTGTTTCACCGGTATTTCGACCAAATAATGGGTATGAAAGGAAAATGACTCGAAAGCAGATCCATTAGCTACAGTATCTACTTAAAACCGACTGGCTGTGCTTAAAATGTGACATTCATAGGTGAAGAGAAGTTTTGTTTAAAAAGTGACTGAAATAAACTGTTTGACTTTATACTGTACCTACTTGCTGCATTAAAAAATTATCCAGATCCAGATATGAACCCTCATTCTCATTGCAACCATAGGATGCTAGAGCTTGGTAAGATGATGACTGATAAGAGGAACATTTTCCCGAGCATCTTCCTTAATTAGTCATCATTTTAAATATACTTCCTGAAAGTTATTTCGGAGTTAAATATATAAAAATATAGTTTGTAGCTGAAGAAGTATTTGGAAATAGGAATTTTATGGAGATCGACCAACGTTTTCCAATCATAGTATAAAGTTTACACAAAACTCTAATGAATACTGCTTCCTTCACTGAATGATACCCTGTGTACCCAGCTTGCCCTTTTATAAGAAATATTTATAATATTTAAATTCGATAACATCGTTTGCTACAGCAGCATTCTGTCTGATACTGGCAAGAAAGGTATTTATGGTAAGGCACATTATGTTCATATTGGTTACGGCCCTGAAACACCTTGAGGAAACGGTATTATCGAATACAAAGAAATATGCAGGCTACGGGAGAATCTATTGATCAAATCATCGCCTGACTTCGGCTTCCTTATTAATAAAATATCGTTTCGTAACCTCAAGAGAGTAAAATGCAAATGGAAATAAAAATGATGTTGGTTAAAATAAATAACAACAAAAACTATTCAGCTTCTTGAAACGACTGATAAGATTTATTAACTGGATTAGCTACCGAATAACAAAAAACAGTTTAGAATGTCATTTGCTATATTAACGACATCGTTAATGGTTGTGAAGGCAAGTTATATGTCGTTTTAAAATACATTAGTATAGATGATAGTGAATACTTTGAAGTTTGTTCCAAGCTTTTGTATAGAAATAGTTGTCTATTTCTATACAATTAAGTACAAGAAATTAGGCGCAACAGTTGTGCTAGTAATGCATTAACAAATATACAGGAAAGCCGACATCAAACGAGTCGTTGCACTCCTATCGACCTATCGGTATCATTTGTTGCGTTACTAATGAAGAATATTCTTTCGAATATCCCATATTTCCAGAAAGGAATCTGATGATACGGAAAGCTACTTGAGAACAACTGAAGCACCTAAACACAGCTTTAACATTAATAGTTGTAGCCTTATGTTCCTTGTCACTATGGAATCATTTCCTTACATAATTGACACACCCCTTTGTGAACAGGAAGATTACAATGGTGGGCATCGTTTGTGAACGTACTTGAAGTTTCATGAAAATAATAAGCTGAAAGGCGCTCGCTTTTCCAAAAGTACCCAACAGAGAAAACAGTCCCTAATAGGATAAGAGTACCCACCTACTAAGGAACTGAGACCTTTGGAAACTAATTGCGGTCAATAATTGAATACGAATGAAGATATTACAGTAGAATATATTGATAAAATAACAAAGGGAACAGAAAACAAGCCGGTCATAAACAAGTGATATTTTGTTTTATGCAGCCTGTTGGATTATTGCACTCTACTCCCACATTTAGTCCACTCACCCAGTTACCCCCGCACTATCGCGCAGACGATGTAGGCGTATTGGATGCGTCCCGTATGTTACAGGAGGCGAATTGGCATTTCCTAAAGACCAGTGCCGCACAGTCAAATAAGATGCGGGATCTCCATTATACTGCCCAATTTTATGTAGATGGACATTACCCACCCGTAAGAGAACCTTTAATGAGTCTTACCAGATTCACATCAATATTAATGGGTCGATTCTGAGAATTCACATTCAGTTACAGAAACTGTATGATATAGTAAGTTGCCTTGTAACTATTACAGATTTTTGCTTACAGACCTTACAGATATGCTCAGAATTGACCCATTAGTAGTTCTTCGGCCTGTTTAGCACATGTATCTTCTATGAAGGTCTTACTGTGAACCCCCTCTATAATTCATGATGACTGATCGATTTTTATATTTGTCATGGGATCACTTTATTTTCGGATTCCAAGGACTGGTTTGGGTCCATCATTGGAATATTTTCTTAAGAGTTCATCAAATTGTTCATTTCCAGAAATATCCTTATATCACACCCACACTAATATTACTTGTTGCGGTCTGACAATTCATCCAGTTCCTTCTGATATTGCTTTACCAGTTTAGATGCTACAGAGCGATTATTTAGTTTATCCTATGAGCATCAGTCCTGTATTTGTTAATTCTGTTACATTGTAGATAGCACAGGAGTATACAGTAGTATATTTTCCTAGTGAGGAGGAACATCTTGTGTTCCTCATTTTACCATACACCCCAGTCTTTGACCCGTCTGTCTTCAGTCTGCTTGGGTCTGCTAGTCCTTTAAGATTTATCTGCCTCATATCTAGGGTCAGAGAAAATCGTGAGATATCTCCACCTCATATCTAAGGAGAGAATTTTAGTAGCCATGCATAATAATATAATAATTGAATAAAAGTAAGGCTTTTTCCTATTTTTAATGACTGCTCATCTATTTGCTTCTCCATATTCTTCGTCGATTTTCATATTTCACGTAGTGATTAAGATGCAATTATTTGGATATGCACGTTTTACTTATTTATTTTTATTTACATGAAATAGGCGAACAATTTACAATGTTAAGTGAGATTTTCACCTTGTTTATTTTCATTTAATCGTTTTATATCGAGAGAAGAATTCAAATTATAAACAAAATGAACAATTTATAAAGGAACTCTCAAAACGTTTCTATTTATTTTAAAAGTATTTATTATGAAAAATATTTCAAATTAACTAAAACAAAACACGTCGCTCTTAAAGTTGATTGACAGCTAACAATGACCTTTAACAAAATTTAAACAAATAATGATTCAATCGAAATATATGTTGACGAAACCTTGATAGTCTATGTTTTAAATAAATGAAACCATTTATTAGACGTTTCGGGGAATTAAGTATATATAGTTATTTTTAATTATTTAAAAAAGTATTATACATTGAATTAATTAGCAGTAAATAAAGAAAGCGACTGGATATGTTTAGAAGCCGATGGATTTTTGGTGGGTCTTTTTTGAACAAATATAAACTCAGATTAGTTACTTCTGTGTGGTTTTTTGGGTTGTCGAGAAGTTTTGGTGGGTCTTCTTTGACGATATATAAAGCTCAGATTAGTTACTGCTGTGTGGTTATTGTACACTACGGTCGACAGAAGCAAACAAGAGCCGTGAGTGGGCAAGTCTATGTCGCTATAGTTGTGTTTTTGTAGTAACAATCAATATTTTGAATCGAAAACCACTTGTCAGGTTTGTTCTTACAAGCATCACAGACAGTCTTTGACCATCCGGATTCGGCGCAAGACCCTAAAGCCTTCTCACAAAGATTTCTAATTGGTTTGAAAACTGTCAATTACTTGTCAGAGATTTTCTGTGAGAACAAACCTATTGATACCATACATGTCAACTGACAAAAGATAAGTCAAAAAAGTCGAATCTCTTCACACATCAGGATCTGTATCAGCACTTAGGCGTGTATGTGTATCCTCCCTAGAAGTTGTCCTCCTAGGTCATCGTCCATCCTGTCCTCAGGAAGGTGGACAGGTCACTAGGAGACATCTCCTATATATCGGCAGGTGTAGGCCCAGACTCACGGGACACACTCTATCTTATTGACGATAACTTAGGACACTCGCATAAAACATGCCTGACAGTTTCATCTTCCTATTCACACATCTTGCATAGAGGTGTGTTCACTAGCCCCATAGTATGGAGGTGTTTCCTTAGTTGACAGTGGCCAGTCAGAAATCCTACTGTTAAACGTAGGTTTTTCCTGGTTATCGTCAAATATTTCTTCGGCTCCAGTTTCCCATCAGGGTCGCCCAGGGTTATCCTAGCAAGACTGCATCCTTTGATTCCATCCCTTCTCTTAAGGGATTGAGCATGGGTGTAACGTTTGGCTAGTTCCGCAATTGTCAAATTTGTTAGGCCGTAGGTACCCATCAGGATATTTTAGAGTGTAGCCAACGAATCCAGTCGTTTGTCAACTTTTTTATTTAAATAAAATCAATAGTGTGGTGACTAATTTAATATATTTGAAATTGTTTATTTTTTCAGTACTACTTGCGTCGTTTGAAAATTCATTTTTCTTAACAACAGCCGAAAGTTGAAGTGCATAACAGTGTTAATATTGGAATATACATTTCACCACTACCATCTAGCTAGGTCTTAGAGCCAACTGCACCGTTTCTCCTTCTAAGTGTTTATCAATAGGACACCGGGTTTTCTAAATAGCCGTTTTAAATATTCTTTTTGCAAAATACTCCAAAACTGATCCAGTTACTGAAATTGTCGGAAAATCGGAGAATTATCGCCACATTGACAACACTGATGCTACCAGTAAAATTGATAAAATCGGTCATATTATTTTGATTATATTTACAATTACTTACTGTACAATCGTTAATATAGACACCTGATTGGTTGGTTGCGATGACCTTTGTTTTAGTTCGCATATTTTCCGGTTCTCTTGTGTAAATAAAATATATTCTAAAATAAATTAAATAAAACAAAAATCAACAAAAGAAAAAGACGTATTAAGAATATCAATTAGAATAATCTGATTTAATTAGTTTTCAACGTTCTGTCCACTTTTTGAGTACTAGTAGAAAAACATCACCAATTAAAGCTATGAAATTAATGGGGGAGACAGTATTTTCTCCAACAGATATATCTTTATGGGATTTAAATTACACCTACAGTAGTAAAAGTCGTGCTTTCTTCTTATTACAAAATATTCAAGTCAATAATATCAACCAATTAGAAAATGTACAGCAGCCATTATAATATCAACCCAATTATTCAAGAATTCATTTTTCTAATATAGTTTATCGCACGTAAATCTCGAGAAAATGCATCATTGTTCATTATGCTTACCTAGAGAATATACTTCTAATAATTAACTGCACTATGAACTAGTTAATGAATAAATTCCCATCCCATCACTTCAACTTCTTTAGACACTTTATCTTAAATTTTAATTTATACTTTTAAGTAGATGAGTACCGAGAAACGTTCTTTTGCCACCTTGGATACACTTTCTTAATTAAACCATTTCTATCTGTTAATTTCTAATTAAGTTCTGGTTCCTATTCTCTGTTTTCTTAAAAATATGGCTTAATGGTCTATATAGAAGAATAAGAATTCATTTGGGGTTAAATTAGTACTGTTAGTGATGTGATGAAAATCCGAGTTGGATGCAAAAATGACATACACAAAGACCACAACAAAGTACGTTGTTAGAAATACAAATATTTTTGCAAACTTGACAGGAAAGTTGTATCTGGATTTGGTATGCTCAAGAGCCCCGTTACTTGAATTAAACATTTGCACCTTGTCCAATTTTTTTCTACTTAGCAGCGTGCTAGCTTTTTCATGGTACTGCTAATAGCTAAAAATCAATTTATTATTTTTTATGGACGCATTGTTTATGACTACGATTCACTTTATTGTCTCCGAGATTCTCTCTTACTACTTCCCTCCAGACTTAGATTTCTATCTGCTTTAAATCTTTCTGTAAGTCCTTTATTCACCTCGTCCTTGGCCTTCTCCTCTCCCTTTCTACTAATGTTTTTAGATATTCTGTGATGTTGCATTCTAGCACTAACCTTTTAGAGCCCTTTCAGGGTATGTATGCGATATACAGAATATTAATATTGTTTATTTTTCACAAAGTTTTCGTTTTTGGTATTGTCTTTGGTAAGAGTGTAGGCCTCAGGGAATGTAACCTCGATATACCTACATGCATACAAGACTTCTGGAATTATAACATTGCTCATCGCATTAAGAAGAACATCATCGTCACTTGATGATAATGATGAAACATGTTCAAATATTTCCTTGAAATAATTAAAATCCATTGCGTAAATATCAAATTTGAGAAGTAATAATCAAAAACAAACCTAACACAATCCGTCAATAAAACTAAACCTCTAACCGCTTCTAGCAAATTTTTAAAATAGCTACCGCCCTGGCTTTGATGGTTTTTGAACCGCTCAAGAATCGTTCTGAAATAAACCGGGTGTCAGAACAATTTTTCGACTGCGCAAGCTCCGGACAGTTTTAGAACAGTATTTGCATGAACCCGAATGAAGCTTATATAGCACAAATGATTTTGGACAACCTTCACATAATTACTTCTGCATACTACCAAGATACAAGCACGCCAAAACGTACGTTTTACATAAACCTTAATTTCTTTATCGCAAATAGCCATTCATCATTATATTCTCAAGGTCGACAACATATTATTCCTACCTTGCAGTGTTTGATTTATTCTATTCTGGTACACAACTGTATCATTTAGATGGTTTGTAGATTCTGCCTCACTATTTCCCGTGTAACCACAATAAAATATACTTGCAAATTACTTTAAACAAAGGCGAAGACATTTTATGATATTTGTCTGTTTTTATTTTAAAAATTGGGTCGAAACATTCTTCACAACTGTGAATACAAAAATTACTGTAATTTTGTTGAAATCATTGTCTACGTTTCAATTTATTTGGGATTTTCATGGTAAATTAATAAGATATAGTCTGTAAACTTAGAAGCTGGGTAATAAAAAGTACATTTTTCAATGTAATATTTTATATACAAGGATAATGAGTTTAACTAGAATAATATAACAAATTTTATTCCTTATACAACCCTTACTTAAAGTAATGTTAGTTTTGTCGTGTTCTGTCTGCCTCCTGCATGTATTTGGATTTTAAAAAAATTGATTTGATTTATTTCTATTTATAAATTAATTTCTTGTTGGTGGTTTTTCAAAACTAAAAAAGATTATTCAATTCAAACCTTGGAGAATTATCGCACACAAGACCACAAACGTGCAGGAATTCTGCCGGGATTGAGTTTAATTGAAGGATAGGGAAATCAGAGCTAACCGAGGAGCTAACAAAAGTAATAATTTACTGAGAAGTTATTTGAGCTACTCCAAGAAATATAAAATAAAACTTTTTCAAATAATTGCCATTTCATTGAAAATATTAAAAAAAAATCTCTTCTCTCACAACCTTTAAGTTGTTTTATTTATATTTTATCACTTCAGCTCCTAAATATACAGACTGTAGCGAAATTTATTAAAATCTGAATTTAATATCTATTAAAGAGAAATCAAGTAGGAAATAGCATCCGTCTTTTTCGTATGTGAGTATTTTTCAAGTCGAGCGAGAAACTAGCGAAAGTTTTCTTTCGAAGTATTTGATTTAAAAACAATGGCGTGTTTAAATATCGTTAAAGAAAACTTAAACTTCCTCCGATGTCATCTTCGGCGGTTATATCTACAAATTCGATGCGATGAAAGTTGATTCTATACACTTTTGTTTTATTGTTAACCATATATTTATTTAAAAATATTAATTGAAACGGAAATTTTGATATTTATTAACGATCTCACCGTTAACATTCCTTCTTTTATATTAAATTTTCCCTAAATATTATTTTATTTTAAAATATTGCGAACTACTCAACGGGCGCCAATGAGATGAATTATTTCGTTAGTGTCAGTGGAGATTAATTGAGTTTTATAATTTTATCACGATGTTCTCGATAAAAGTGATAATCTTTAAAAAACCACTTTCTTTGGCTTATTATTTACACATATTTTGTAGATAATTGGTCTACTTTTTCCGTGAGATATCGGAATGTAGTTATATTCAAATAAACACACACACTACCTATTCAAACGTGATTGGGATATTATTGGATTTGAATACTTTCCCAAAACATCTGACGAATACTGAAAGCCTCATTGTATAAAGTAGACACAACTCAACCTGATTTTTTATGACGAGTGTGTTTTTTCACGGGGTCAACTCAAATTTTTTTTAAAAACTCACTCTCTAGCAGTGACAACTCTTCAGTGAAATTACTCACAACCTGATAATCCGATTATTGAAATAATGCGTTTCTGTCCATCACTATTTTTTTCATATAGATGGGTGTCCATTATATAAGGTCTGTTCTCACAAGCATCACAGACAGTCTTTGACAATCCGGATTCGGCGCAGAGACCCTAAAACGTTCTCCCGAGAACACTTTAGGGTCTTTGCGCCGAATCCGGATTGTCAAAGACTGTCCGTGATGCTTGTGAGAACAGACCTATAATGTGTTCAGGGGATCGTGCTGAATCTTACCAAATCAAACTTGAAGGAGAGGGGAGCCTAGACAAAAGAACAACCAGGAGCCCAAAATCCAACATTATGTACATGTGTTTTGATTTTCCATTTCAACCTAAAACTTACCTAATAAAATATTCCAATTGCAAATCTTCAACAAAATATCCTAAAAACTATGAGTGTCTCAATGTGGTTATAAAAATAGTGGCTCGCGTTTGAGCCACGCAAAAAACGAGTTTGGTTCGTCATATTTGTACGGGGCTCGCGAGTCTACCTCGCGCCGCGCGAAGCAGGCTCGCGGTGATTCGCTTTTTGTCGGAAATTTGATGCGTCATTGAAGGAATTGACTAACGTTGCCATAGTTAAATTGGTTCTTAGAAACAATGTTAAATTTAGTGGAGGCGTACAAGTTATTAAAAAATTTGGGAGACCCAATAAAGATAAGACTACTTTAATAGGGAGAAAAAGGTTGACTCATTTGTCGGGGCATAGCCTAATCCAATTTTGTTTAATAAATATTCAATATTTGAATGGGACATTCTGGTATATTCTGAAAATCTTAAGTTCAAAATCGATACTGTTCCTGACCGTTTTTTATGTAAACATTGCCGAGATATGTATTTTTATTTAATACACTTGACAGTAATAAAGCATAATAATCACAAAACAGAGTTTCTGTTTGCTGTTCATCAACGGACATGGCAGAACTTCGCTCACTGTATATTCTAAAAGAAGTGGGAAACTCTTCGCGAACTTTACTTGTCTTATCAGACAAATTCGTGGCAGGCTCGCGAAATTTTTATCAAATATGAAAAATATTGTCGCGGTTATATTTATATAAACCTTTTCATATACTCACACAGCCTATGATGAAATTCAAGACTAAATCGGAATAAACAACGACCCAAGGTCATTCATTCTTCATTTCTAATTAGATCTACGTATCGGATAGTTCCGGTTCGAGTGAATTCTGTAGTTTGAGAACTTTCTTTGTTATTCAGTTCTCTTTTTTTTAAGTGGGTTACTATAATATGGATTTTTTTGTAAAATGTATATAATTATACTTGAAACCGCAAATATGAATTACCATGTATTGTAGGTTTTAACTTTACCTTATCATTGCCACAAATACGGGTTAAAGTTGATAAAATGTTGTTAAAAAACGATTTTTTTTGCTTACTTATTATCGAAAATAATATAAACACGTTAAAAGTGTGTCAAAGTGTTACTCGTTATAACATTATTTTGTGAAATTTGCAAGCATTTTAACGGAAGTACAAATATATAGGTAGTTTACTTTTTGAAACCCTTCGATATATATTTGTGTACTAGAATGGAAATTGACAAAGATCTTTCTCTACATACTCTACATACAGTATTTTTTCTACGATGACACGATATAAAAGTAAAATGATTTTTTACATTTTATTAGAATATATTGCATAACAGTAGAAATTTGTTTTGTATTATTTACTTATATTAGAAATACAAAGACTAAATAAACCTTAAATTACCTAGCCGATATCAATGTTGCAGCTGATTCACTGAATAATATTACAATAAATTCAGCTCAAACAATTGCTAGCTATATTTGGAATGTTCTAAAACTCAGAGCCTTTATTATAAATGAAAAATTAATATTTATTTTATCATTGTAAACAGGTTTATATATTGTTCTCACCCTTTCCATGAAATTGTAAAGTTTTTAAAAGGAAATAAACTATCTATCTATCTAACTATCAAATGAACTATTAAGAATTATTTTTATTATTAAAAATGATGACATTGAATATGTAATTTTAACAATTAGTAATGTTGTATTATTAAAAAATTAGCAGCGCAGTAAATATTTAAAGTAAAATTTAAATTTTCTTGAACATAGGACTTAGAATTACCGAATGTTTTTTGAAATAATTTTTTATTTAATGAAAATTAAATAATTCATGTTAATATATATTCATCAGCCACGCTACTATTTTTCCATCTTCCTAGTTAAATGATGAAAATAAATATTTTAGCGCCAATAGTACCATGCTAGAATGAAAAAATTCTACTCAAGCTTCTAAATAACTAAGTGTAAGCTGGAAGGTTTTTAAGCTGATTGCTACTTTTCAAAAACTAAAAAATGTTATTTTCAATTTTTTCTTTCAGTAGGAAATTGATTTTTTCATTCAGTAGGCAACTATTATATAAATATATTTCACACTTTTTTATCATATCCATTCTAATAATTCTTTATTTTTGTTCTAGGTAAGTACATCTTAAACATTCTCATAGACCTTGGTAAGTCTTTGATACAAACCCTATTTTGGGGTTCTCATATAAATAAATCTTCATTTCCTAATTATTTTGGATGCTGTTCAAATAATTATAGTACATGAAAAAATATTAGAATTGTCTACAAACAAATCTGCATAGTCAATAATAATTCTGTACATGCATAACAAAGTAACAAATGGAATAAGTCTATTTAATCGGTCGCTACCAAAGCCAATAAACCAACTACACATATTAAATACAAATTATTATTTTCTAGATGCAAGGTAACTGCAATTACATTTGATTACTAGTGATACAATTTATATACAATATGTCCCCCCAAGTTGGAATCATATGGAAAACTTTTTTATTATTAATTTTAGGAAGAAAAGTTATTCTTCATAAAAAGTTCTGCTTTATCTAAAACCTATAATACAGTCATCAAATATCAAATTTTTCAGTCGTATATGAGGTTTGTAAAAAAATATGTGTTTTACTCAAGAGTAAAGTACCTTTAAATTTGACAATATCGTAAAATGTTACTAAACAAAGTTGGATATGTCCTGGGATATGTCGAAGCATTAGTATGAGTAGAAATTAAATTTGTTCCTAACATTAATATGATGTTAATTTTATAACTTAGTGTTTGAATGTATTTTATTATTATTTTAAATGCAAAATTATAAAAAAAACATGGAAAAGATTATCATGTGTTTCGTAATCACAAGGAATAAATGTTTATTCAAAATAGAGACATTTGTAAAAAATAAAATAATCTGAAGTTTCAATTTAAATGAATGTAATTACATATTTAATCGTACTTTTTAGTTCTGATCAACTTAGGGGGACATATTGTATATAAATTGCATCTATACGTTTTTAAAATAAATTAATTGTATGTGACTTGAAAGAAAATAATTGGAAATTAACAGTAACTTTGTTAATTTAAATATCAATTATTGAATGTTACCAACTTTTTGGGATTTAAATGTCATTTTATGTAGAATACACCATACCTAAAGTCTATCTTTTACGTAATATAAATAACATATTCAGGCATTCGTGCTGTGAGATCTCGTAGTAACAGGATTTTCATCGACATAGTTCAGTCAATTTTTAAGGATCCTAAATACTTAATACATAGACTGTGCCACCCTTGTGACTATGGATTAGAAAAATTGTCCAATCTCCTAAACCGTGAATTCAATCCAGATGTCACATGCTTTTTTTCGTGTATGAGGGACACCCTGTATATTATAGCATAAAACGTGGATTTTCACTTTTTTGTTTTATTTCGAGCACCCTGGATTGGTGATATTTGATTTATGGGTTGAACAGCATCGTGTCGACAGACAGCTGCTACATGAATATAAACAGCATGCCCCGAAGAGGCTAATAAAAATAAAAACACCTGGTCATACAGATTTTATGAATACAGGGGATGGGTAGTCACGTGCCTGCCATGTGATGTCTGACAAAAATAAAAGGTTTTAGTCCAGGTATTGTCCGACCTTTTTCTATCACAAAACCAGCTGAAGTAGGAGGATAGATTAGAATTACTTGAAAATAAATACAAATTTTAACAATAAGGGATGTTGGATATAGTATAAAAATATGGTGAAGACTATTATTATTGATCGAGCACTAAAATTATTTCGCGAGCGGCTTAGCACCAAGCCTAATAAGATGCGAGGCTTATAAATGTTTCACCACCGTGGTGTATTTTTAATTTTTTCCACGACTAGCCAAATTGATTGACATTTCCACTAGTAAAACTTATTTTCAAACAACGTTTGGAATTATTTTGTTTACGAACTACTACCTCTGATATGAGCGATTCGTATGTACACACATATGTTCTTGTTTATAGAGGTTATTCTGTGGGTTAAGGTTAGCTACCAGTTTCTATCAACAGAAGATTTTCAAATTCCACTGGTAATGGTAAAAACATTTGTTCATTATTCACCTAGGTTAACAATAGAAACTATTATTAACCACTAATAGAGAAATTTAACTGCTCAGTTGGCCAGAAGACGCAATAATTGTCAACTTCATAACCAGTAGTGGAAAAAGATAATTATCAAGATACGACAATTTGTAAAATGTATTTTCATCTGGTTGTCGTGATCTCCTCTTTTTTTGGCGTTGCCTATTTCTTCCAATTTCTTCAAATTATGTAATAATCAAGATTTGTGTACGATTAATCACCTTGTCTAATGTACAGAGAGGGAGTCTGTCATTCGTGAAGCAATAGTGATAGGGGATCATCGGAAAAAGTGACAATATAACGAAGGTGGCGGAGGGTAGATAAAAAGGTTGATTATTGCATGAAATATTTTGTGTAATCTAGTAGACACATTTTTTCGCAGTGCTTATATTAAAACATCAATTTAAAAATTATTACCAATTGATTATACATAAAAATTAGATGGCCTTGTGATCGATTCATTTTAATTGAGACATTTTGTTATATTAACATTGGTCAAATGTATCTTTTATTAGAGTTTAATGGGTTTGATTATGTTTTTTAAAATTCCGAAGTCCATATTTCATATTATCTGATCTTGAGACGAACCAACTGTCACGTACCATACAATAGGGTGTTCAACTAAAAATAGATTCTTGATTATGCATAACAGAGAGTTAATTCTAAAGAAACAAATTACATCGC
>CAJUYG010000014.1:697229-769976 GCA_910591675.1 Galerucella calmariensis | reverse complement strand
TTGGATGTGAATTAAAAACTTGAAAAATTTTCGAACATGATCTATATTTATTAATAATTTAGCATTTTATTATGTAATAAAAATAAGTTAAAAATGAAAATAGCTGTTTTCTCTCGATTATTTTTAAATACATGTATAAATTTTAAGAATGTGTGATGTCACATCAGGAGGGGGGTTATAAAAATGTGACAACCTGTCACAAGGAAGGAGGAGGGGTTCAAAAGTCCTAAAATTCGTGTGACGTACTTTATGGATGGCCCCTTATTACGTCACTTGTATAAATTGAAGTTATGCACAAATTTTGACATGGAACATAATTATTATAAGATAGTGTTGGCACCAAGATAAATAGATTGATAGATAGATTTTATGAGGTGGCTTTTGGCCTGACTCTTTAAAAAAAGTCTATTAGCGTGGAGACTGAACCTTCCATATAGCTCTCTGCCAATGGCTTTTCTTCGCCTAATGCAAAAAACCGCACACTTGCTATCGCACTGACATAGAATATGTTCTGCCGTTTCTTCTTCTAGGTGCACATATCTTCGTTTGTCAATCTCATCAGCTTCAAATGCCTACTGAGCTTACAATGCCCCGTTAACAGGCCCACTACAGCTTTGACATTTTCCCTATCTTTGGCCATCAGATCTGCTGTAAATTTTGGCGAGTGTTCTAATATGAACTGTATCGCTTGCCTCTGTCGTGGTGAGTTCCTCCACCATTTCAGAGACATGTGGGCGACCCACTCCTTTGTCCCTATTCTTGTTATGGTTTTTGCAACGCCGCCAAAGGCTTTGGTAAGCCTTGTTTGGCCATTTCATCCGCTTTTTCGTTGCCCTTATGACCCTCGTGCCTCGGTACCCAGGCTACCGTTACATTGCTACGCTCACCCAGTGTATTTAGGGCCCGCACACAGTCCCATACTAGCTAAAAATTGACCTCTACGGAGTTGAGTGCCTTTAGCGCTGCTTAGCTGTCTGTGAAGACCCAAATTGAAGGAGAAAAGAAGCTTTTATAAATTTTTATTTATAAAAAATAATACGATCAATTGTAATGATGGACTCAACCTCTCACATTGAGGCTTGACTGGATGGAAATTATTTGCACCTCCACCTTGCTTATTTGTTATTATAAAAATAATGTCGAAAAACAACAAATTTGTGAGAGATTTGCTATTTCCAAACTGAAAACATTAATCCAAAAAACAATAACCTTCATTAGCTCATTGGTCAGTATTTTTGTAATGTAAAATATTGTGTAAATTTTACTGAGTGATTCAACGTCAGACTTTTTGTTGATTGGATCCTTAGTATTATCAACGTGGTAAATTTTTAAAAAATTATGATAATAATTCTTTTCAGTGTCTAAGATTGCTATATTATTAAAATCAATGTGATGTAATTCATCTATAACATCTTCTGCTAAAGCATTAAACATTTTTATTATTAATTAAATAAATTTTTGTATCAACCAAATACAGACTCTTACTATTGTAACGTTTATTCTAATTTATATTTACAATTAATTTATATTTACAGATTTATATTCAAATACAGTCCTTATTTAATAATTTATATAATACACTAAACACACACTAACTATACTTTATATGAGAGTCACTTAATAAACACTTTATCTAGGTGCGATTGCTTTCTTTCAGTATCAACACTAACTGACTAACTAACTCCGCTGCGATGCTCGTCGCCTATTTATACTCGCACGTCTTGTAGTTCTAGAAAACTCTCGAAGTTCTGGTGGATGCGCTGGGTTTTTCTAGATGTTACGTATTCCAGATTATTCTCGAAAATAAGGCGGAGGAGCCATAGTCGTATCATATGGGAATTTCACTGGGGGCACTAATTGAGCACATTAATGCAGCAGCTCGCGTAACACTATGTGTGTTACTTCAATTTTAACAAGCAAACGAGTGATAAATGTCAAATAGAACAACAAAGTGAGACTATCCACAACTTCACATTTACACTAGTGACGTATCTTCATTACAAGTTGCATAATTTCAGTAAATTTTTGTTTAATTTTTTTTATGTTAATCGACAAATAAAATTTGAAATATATTTTTTTTAATAACCCATATTTATATTACCGGAAAAAGTCGAACACTATCAAAACAATTTACACTTGACTATAAATAAAGATTATTAACTAAAAATACAACAAATAACGAACAAGTGAAATTTCCGTGTTAGTTTGATGTTAAAATGTCACGTCATGTAGACAAGAATTTTTCCATATTTTCACAACAAATTCTGCTGCTCCCTCTTTCTAAAACGTAATCACCTATCTGGAATAATTTTTAAAAAATGTTTACTGCTATTCGTGTCAAGTGAATACTCCAAATTGGCGAAATAAGCGATAACAAGTACAATAACCTTCAACGAAGAAATTGTTTGAATCAATGAAAACTAGTTTGCAAATCGTCGCCAAACTGCTGGTAATCCGAAAATTAGGTTAGTGCGATACCTGCCGTTATGTTTAAGTGGATAATATTGTGTTTTATTCAACAAAACAACTAGATTTTTAGTCAATCTAAAAACAATGGTATATTCAGTCCGTTGAAAGAATAAAACAACTAACAGGATGTATGTATGTATATATGTGTATTGGGGTGATACTCACTGAGACCCTAAAATATCTTATGTGCTGTCTTTCATCTACTTAGTTCTCGAGGGAAGTCCCAGATACTAGTCTGGTCGATCTCAAGAAAAACCGCATAAAAACAAAGACCACGCATGATCTATTCTAAGTCGGCTGCGTTTTGGACGACTCGCATTGAACCACTTGCCTAGAGGTCATCTAATGTTCACGTGATTTTGTTTCGAGCTATTTTTCTCAAGAACGAATCAACTTTTTTTGTAAGCTTATACAAATATCTCAAATTTCGAGATTCTTACCTAATTTTTACTGGATTAATATGCTTTGTTGGTAAATAGAAAATTTGTGACGGAACATATAGAAATTAGGATACCTCAATTGTTTGTTAGGGACAAAAAATAGTAAATTCAGCTACTTTGTATACTCTCAAAAAGTGAAAATAGATCATTATTTTTTTGTGACAGAGATTTCAATTGTACCTAGCCTTTCAACCTATAACAGTTCAATCTATACGTATCCAACACGTTACGTAACTTTATCTGCTTTCTCCATACAACACAGTGCGGAACATTGTTCTGCCGTTTTGATCGGCATTGTTATATGATTTTTTATTGTCTAGAATAGTATAAATTTATTGAAACAATAGTTCTAAAAATTTGAGAGATGGCGAATTTGTGTTAAAAATTTAAAATTATTATGAATTAATTGTTTCAATGACGTTAGGGAGATAATAGAAAATTATTTACTTCATTCACAGTTTCCTGCAAATGAATTATCATTTTAGTGAAGATGTCAAAGGAAATAGTATAATACTATTATAACTCCTTATAGAATATTCGAAAATCAAAAAATTAAGAAGCAACAACTACTTCCCTGGCTACATGCCACGAAGGACATTGAATTAAACTTCAACGCTAAAAGATAGAACCATCCCTTTTAGTTTGCAATTCGATATAACAATATCACCTATAAACCGATTTCGGCGCATTTGCGCCTCATCAGTATAAGGTAGATATCATCCGTCCAGAAGCTCTGAGAGCATCATTCTGGTCTTGAGAAATAATTGATATCGCACAAATACGACGGCTGTGTAGAGTTATCTACTTCATTCACAGTTTCCTGCAAACTAAGATGGTTGGTTTTATCTTGCAGATATACCAACCCAGTTTCACTTTGAAGCGAAATTCAATGTCCTTCGTGGCATATAGACAGGGAAGTAGTTGTTGTCTCTTCATTCTTCGATTTTCAAAGACTCTGTAAGGGGTTATAACAGTATTAAACTATTACCTCTTACTAAGGGTGTGTTTATGAAATATTTTTCTATATTATTCATGAAAATGTCTGCTAGTAGAGGATTGACAGGGGTTGCCCATAATCAAACCACAGTATAGGAACGAACCATTGCGTTCGTCACACTCCCGAGTTCTCTGTGACCTACAACGTCGTTCGGATGAGTATCTCATCCGGCAGTCAGTGCGGGCATAAAGTTCAGTTTATGGCCCGCGCGGGCATAAAGAGAAATAATTTTTTGTTCAACTTATTTAATAACCATGTCGTAAGCTTCTTTAGACTTTTTTGGCTACAGATTTACAGTTGCTTTCTTTGCTTTTTCAATAATTTCGTCAGGAATTCCAAAATTTTCGTTCATTTTGACTTCTAACTTTGACACATATAAAATTTATTGTGACATTTACGTTTGTCAACATTCACCTATCAATTCACACTGGATTTTTTAAAACACTGATTTGTATTGAAATTCGATTGCAATAACGAACTAGTATGACAAAAGTTTGTATGTACCGCAGGCATAAACAGATGTGTATACCCTCGGGCGACTTACAAACCCTCGGGCCAGAGGCTCTCGGCTTCGTAAGACGTCGCCCTCAGGGAATAAACATCTATTTATACCCTTGGTACATAAATAACTATTTGTACTTTATAAGCATTTTTTTGCAATGGATACCATTAAAAAGAAGAAAACGGGTAGTGTGTGTGTAAACCAATAAATATTTTGTATGAGACTATTGTTTTATTCGCTCATCAGTGTACTGCTCTCCAATATTTAAGAAAAAACATTTAACACGTTCAAGTCATTTTAAAACTTATGCTACCTACGCCTATGGAAAAGTAAAATGAATCGTAAAGCGATCCGCTCAAGATCATCAATAGCTCTGGCAATTTACGAATGAAATTTATAATAGTAATACTACTGGTTCGTTCCCTATACTGTGATCAAAACATCCTTACTGTTATAAACCTCCAGCTCAATTTACTCTAAGCTGTAGCTGCTTCCTTCAGGTCCTATTTAGATCCTTTCTGCGATTAGAGTAGATGTAAAATGTTAAAGTTGAAGAAATCTATTTTGATAGGATTAGCATCAAGTTTCATATAAAACGATAATTGATAGAATTTTTAATGAGGTCTTACTTATTAATTCATATTAACAAGTCGTTAATTAATACAATTATCGTAATTTTTCCAGTAATTACAATTTGTACTTCGTTAACTGGCTATGTCAATGTTTCTAGTTGTGAAATCGTAGACTCCTATGTATTAGTTGCATGCCGTTATAATGAGGTAAGGACGCAATAAGCTGGTATATTAGACCATGAACCTAGTTCGTCAGAAAAATGCTTTGATAATTTTTTATATTCTCAACTTTTTTTTGCTCGGAATTACTACGTTCTGTTATGTAACATACTTTCGGGTAATTATAAAAATATACGAAATTACTGTATATAACTTATATAAGTCATTATAAAATGAGGTTAAGTGCATGTCTCATTTTCATGAAGTTTTACAAATTTTGGATGGCAACGAAAAGCAAGACTCGTTTGATAATATCTGACCAGAATCTACAATTGGACTGACTCTTTTAAAGCTTTGCCAAACACTAAAACCATCAACTGTGAGAGAAGAAACTAGAGTGTCCCGTCCTGTTAAATTTTATTCCACAGAAAAAAATTAAGACTCACCCTATATTTATAGTAATTTTGAATAAATAATGAGGCACTTTGCTCCTACCGAAAAAGAAATAGAATTGAAAATTAATGCAATGATATAAATTAAGTTACACTACACGATGCACATGGATATTAAACGGAAGAACAAAATATATTCTTGACATTCGAAAGACATGAAACAGCCGAATACTGTAACAGATGTTATCATTAAACCGAGTATAGGTGTTTGATACAAAGCGCCCCTAATGTAGTTCAATGAACAAATGGACAGGAATACCTCAAAACCTATACAGTTGCTAATGCTTCACTTACATAAAAGAGAAGAAGAATTAATCAATTAAACGTTTCATATAAAACCAAATTTGAGATATGGATGAACTCTTGGATTTAAATTAAATTGTTTTATTTCATCAGGCTTTTTTCATAAATTTATTGAAAGCAAAGATGATGTTCATCACCATACTCACTTTTACTTATAAAGGAATAAATCAAAATTGAAATATCTTGGAACAGTCCAGTTTAAAACGGTGTTTCTGTGTGGGTAAAAAGACTAACAATAAATAATGTTTAATGATTTTGGTGGAGATCGTGTATGAGAAAATTGCAACAACTGTAAAGGCGCTTAAAAATCGTGTTTCCCTTATTGTATCATCAATAATTTAAGTCGGAAAATATTGAAACCTGACCTCTTTTAAATTGATTATAGTTGCAGGTTAATAAATCATTGCGTGGGCTAATCTACAACCACTTACCTGGTCGTGATCCAAGTATTTATTTTCTACAACAGTTAAGGTAATCCGTTTCACACAGAGATCTGATTGTTGCTACACTTACAGGGTCATCATCAATTAACAATGTACTTCCGCGCCAGAACGATAGGGCCAGTAATTTAATCCTAAAGTTTTATCCTAATGATGGTTTTTACAAAGCTTTTGCTGATTGAAAAATGTATATTATTGGATTTAGTTTGATTATATATCACTTCTTTATAAACAATTATACAAGTTGACATTTATATTAATGTTATAAGTGAATATAACTATTTCTATAGTTTGTTTAGAAAAACATAGTATTGTATTGTATTGTATAGTATTGGAATGCAATAATCCTTCAACAACCAGATGTTTACAGAGTTTCAGAGGATATCCCCATAGAACTAATGGTTCCTAAACTTTGATATTTGTAATATCATATCTTTTTTTCTATTCATATTTAATGTTTTTCTTATTTATTTGAATATTTTTTACACACTCTGGCTAATTACTATTGATTTATTCATAGCAACACTAAAAACTGTACTGACTGTTTGTCGCAAAACAAAGGAATGTTCTAGAAGCGCATTTGCCAAAATTTATAGTTCAGAGACAGGTCCGGCTTCTGAGTTGGTGACTTCGTAACAATATATATTGGTCAATCACAAGATAAGTCACTATTTGGTTTAGCCTAAACATTGAACATTATGGTTTTCATAATTAATTCAAAAAAGAGTTAGTTTCAGTCATAACAGTAATATGAGTAGGTTCTACAAAGTAAGGGTCCAAACAGTAATTATGTTAGGATTATCTTCTGAAGTTAGCTAGCAAGTGTATTTTGTAAAGTACTAAGATTACTTCGGCGTAGGCATCGAAAGGTGGTTGGATAAGGGAGGAGCTTAAAACATTGTTTATTTGAACACCTGCATGCATCAAACGAAATAAAGCGCTGGAAAAAGTTTTTGTGCCGGAATTAGAAAAAGAAAACTTTTTTATCAGTTCTGCAAACTTGAAACGTAGGAAAAGGGTTCAAATAAGAAATATTGGAAATTATTTGAATAGATAAATCATCAAAAGCTGCATCGTTACAAAGAACGGAAATTCTTGAAAGGAAGAAATTCCTAAATTCTCCTCTCATCCATCATTTTTCGGAAATCCGTATCCCAGTTCAGTGTACGAATAAAACTGATGTAACGATATTATTTATAATAAATCCGTGTATATGTGTACTGACGGTTACTTTTATATATTGCGAAGACACCAGTAGTGACTTGTTAAAAAGTATTACCAGTCAACTGTACACGTTTCGAGGCATAAATGCCCTCGAAAGGTGAATGACTGGACGTGTTATGAATTTTTTAAATCGAGTCTTATCTTCTACACTACATTTTTAGTACCGGGTGGACTCATTCGCCGTGTCGAGGACAATTTTAACTACGCAACGATAGTGATAGTACTGCTATAAATAATTATCTCACTGGTACAGTGTGTCTCAATATTTGTCAATAGTAAAATTTAACCTTGAACCAATAAAATATTTTCATCAGTAGCATAGGATATATCTTTTTTCCAAAAAAATTGGACATCCCTACAAAAATTACCCGTGGTTTTTAAAATCCTCGTTCTATTAGGCAACATCTAGTATAATGGGCCTTTTTAGTAATTTTTTTATTACTTCAAATTGAAGTATTTTTAAATTTTTCCTGGAGCTGGATTTCTATCCTAAAATAATTATTAAAAAAATACCGAAAGCAAGCGTGAGCTTTGAACATAATGTCAAAGAGCCTACGATTTTGAAAACGACTGAACAATACACAACCAAAACATAAAATTGTCAGCCTAGGCTTTTCTTCGTTTGATGTTTAAGTCTCGGCCGTAGCGATCAAGCCAGAAAGTTATTTCCAGATATTTCTGCCTGCCAGTTTTTCCCTCGCTTAGTTTCCAGGCAAAATGGGCGCCACCAAGGAAGCCGGGCGGGTTATTGGAAGTTATTTTCTTAGAGGACCCTTCAAAACTTTTACTAACAGCTTTGGTAATCCATTCGAATTATACAATTCATTATTTTAAATCCTCATTTCACCTTTTTTTTATTAAGAATACCTACGTCAGTTCCATTGTTCTAGGTTGGATTGAAACAAATTGATTTCTTGAGAAAAATTACACTCAAATGTAAGGAATTCTTAGCATATTTTGGAATGATGCCAATAAGTCTCGCAATAAGTGAACCTCCAGAAATAAACATATGATATTATACGCAGTGTCTGTGGTCAAGATTATTATCGGTTAGTCTTCACCACAATTTTCATAATATCATTCTGTACGGTGGAATGTTGAAAAGTCTTCACTCCAAACCACACAACAGGAAAATGATCACCATTTTAATAATTGTTGAGTACAACATGGTTTGTTTGGTAATTGTTTATTAATAAACTGAATATAAACGTCTGTGTCATCAGTGACATATCCAATACATAATTTTGAATTTTTACTAAAACATTTTTATTTATTAAAATTAATGATCCATTACGTTTCATTTTCAGTTTGTCTTTGTATGAAGTGCGAGTAGCGCTTTTCTGTTTGGCATATTATAACTGGATTGAAACCGAAATGACTGTAGCGTAAATACGGTACTTATAATTCCGTTTTAGAACATTAAGCGTAAAATTAACTAACATTTATCGTGTGAAATACTATGTAGAGTATGTGAGAAATTGACGCATTAAAAAAAATCAAAAAAATCAGTTTGTACAGTTTTCTTTTTTATTAGACTGTAGACATGGAGTTGATAACAAGTTTTAACAATTCATAACGCTCCTAATATTTTTACTTTCATCTTAAATTAAATAACAAATAAAAAACATTAACTCATAAAATACCGACACAGTAATATATTTTTCTTTGAGATATTCCTAATAACCAGTCACACGAGTACCGTATTAATACTAATAATCCAGTGTTTTTAATGTCACATCATTGATTAATTAACTTGGCAAGTCAATACGATTTGTAGTTTTTACCATATTATAATATCGATGGACGTGGGAATTTGTACCGAATGATATCGACAGTAAAATCCGATGGAATTTTAACTGTACCACTCAAAAGTGTGAAAAATGAACATAGTATTCCAGTAGCGCTCTATTATTGATCCAAATTCTATTAGTTGGTTCGACTCGTATTTCTTAACAAGCTCATTAATGATTTAGGGTAAATTGTATACCTACTTATGAAGTATATTATGTTACAACTAGGCATCCAGAAATAGGGAATTAATAATAATGTTTCGTTGTGCATACAATATCGTGTGTCAAAATCGTATCAAATATCGTTTTGAAATCAATATTAATTCAAACCTGAAAAATGTCCGAAACAATGGGCTATGCTATTACGTACTAACCCCTAACATTATAGGTCTCTATCTGTTTGTATATATATCCTCTGAACACTGGCAGTTTGACCATCTCATTACTGCAACACTATTGGTGATGGAATAATCACAAAAGCTGCATAACGAAAGATATTATCTGAGCATGTACCTACTTTTAAAAAAATCAACATTTTACTATAATACCTTGTGTCAGTTACAGAAAGAATAATGTTAATGTCACTTTATTTTATTTGTTTGAAGAATTATTCTACTTGTTTGATTACTAGGTACCTGTATCTGATAAAGTACACATATTGTGAAGATGTACAGAATTATGGATAAATCTCACCCACTCCTCAAATTGTAGTATATTGTCTCATTGTTCAAGATGGTTAGCTCATTGTATACAACAAATTGTTTAAAGGCCAAATATTTATGTGGCATCGGATGCTGGTAGACCGGAGGGAGTCTGTTTGTTATAAAAATAAGAAAATCAAGGAGAAATTACCCTGACTTTGGGCGTTATAGAGGAGAAGGTCTGGGAAGGAAGGTTAATTTGATTATTATATTTGTTGAAAGAGGTATTTTTGTCCTATATGAAATCGGTCGCATTCTTCTTAACTCAAAAAGTATGTAAGCTTGCTCATTGCTCATTGACTTGAATGGTTAGGGAATATCCTCAATATCCTAATATAATTCGGAGACAGGCATGCCTAATATCCTTCGTTTTGGTCGCCGTTTTGTAAGTTAGGTAAAGTTTACATATATTCCCCCCATTGTGGCTTTATCAAATTTAAATTTTACCAAATAAATTAAGCTTATTAACAAAGCCGATTAGTTGGATTGATGAAGGCAAGGCAAGGAAAACAGAGTCATTTTGACCTGGATGCCGGCGCATCGAGGAGTGGAGGGCAATGAGGAGGCCGACACTCTGGCAAAGAGGGGATCAGAGACTATTTATCGGACCTGAACCATTTTTTGGAATTGCGCGAAGCAATGCTAGATCAGCCATAGCTGCCTGGGCGGAGAGGAAAACCTACACTTACTGGGCAGACATACCGGGGCTCTCTCAGTAAATTACCACCTAAAGAAGATGAGTCTGGTTCAAACCTCGGACTGTAGGTATGCTCATGCCCAGCCTTGGGCAGGGTAAGGTATAATATATTCGGTTTTATTACCTTAGAGCCGAACGATTTCAAAAAAGTATTACCAAATACAACCATGGACTTGGTCAGAAGCACAGGCTTGTGGGGGGAATTGTAATCCCTAGGGGTGGGCCACAATAGACCTAACGAAGGTTGCAGTGGTGGTGGCAAGAAGGCCCCTCTCACATAGAACCAACCTAACCTAGATTAGTGAATTTTCTTCCACTTCCACACTGAAACCTTGTCAAACATTGAGAACTTAGTTAGTGCCGCAGTGCTATGGTGATTAATCATCTTCCAGAGGGAGATTGTTCAAATGATCTTTCGACAAACGACAAACATAAATGATGAGATTGTTTAAACGAGACTAGACTAGACAACATAAGTCATCCCAGGTGTTGGGCTTGGTGACGTTATTAAAAGGGTGATTATAAAATCCTAGCCAATTCTTCTGACAAGAATTACAAACCTCTTCTGGCAGTTAAGGTGTAAATTTTTTTTAACATTACTACACGATGATTCATAATCCAACTACAAATAAGAAAATATGACTATTAATTTATTTAAGAATCAATATGAGGTTGAAAATGGTTCCTTGTGGCGTACCATGATGAGCTCTCAACCTCAACAACAATTTTTATTAATAACACACTAGGCTAGAGTTTCAATCGACATCAGCCCAAGCCTCTTGTTGATTTTCCACGTAATATTTACGGCATAAGTCGTTAATCATAAAATAAATTAAACGAAACTGTTAGTAAAACAAAAACCAACATTGTTTTTATGTTAATGATTGCCTATTTGAAAAGAAAAGAACATTGTACGTTTATGTTTGCTCGAAAAAATAGATGGTACTAACTATTTTCTCACGGCTATAGACAGGATATCATGAAAATTACAGATGCCGCTACTTGCGCTAGCACTGATATTAATTATTGTTCTTCAATAGTTCTTTACTTACACAACGAAGCTCACTAGGTTTACATTGTGAGAAAATGGAAATTTTTTAAAATGTTTCAAAAACATTAGGTACCACATTGACCCTTTTTTAATCTATTAAAGAATTTTTCAATTTGTTTTGGACAATAGTCATCAATGTATTGTTGGTGTTCCTTGTGAAAAAAAATGTGATGGAAAACTGAAATGCGCTTCTTGCGGCATGTAGCGATCTGGCCACGGCTGGTGGCATTGGTTTAAATAAGCCTCTTTTTCAGCAAAATGGGTACTGCTACGCAAGGAATCAAAAATTTGCATAGAAGTCATTATTTGGCCTGCGCTACAAAAAATATTGACTTCTTATCCCTTCGCCAACTAAATATTTAATAACTAATTAGGTACAAGTGAATTCCCCTTCAAGTTATTCGAATCAAACCTTACATTTAGAAGTTACAACGGGTATAAAAATACTAGAAGTAGGAAAATGCCGATATGTAAACCAAACAATTCATTTCATGTTTTTCAAATGGAAGGAATTAAATAATAGTTAATTATATTTTTTATTATTAAAGTTTTGAAACGCTCTACGAAAAATACAGTGGCGGCGTCTCTGGGCGCCACCGAGTGAAGTCTCCAATATAAAATTGAAAGTCATTTTATGCCTTAATTTCCTCTCTAATTTGACGCTTACTGGTCAAGTTTGTTTTATATGTATAATATATATATATATATGTATAATTGGAAATTTATTCATTAATAAAAAACCGTTTTAGTGAACTGCTATTGAGTTTTTTGAAATGAACTTCAACGAAATTGTTATTCACAGATTCTAAAAAAAAAATTAAAATATACTGTGCTGCATGTAAAGAGCAATAGAAATTGAAAGCATGGAATAGCGGAGATTCTTAGAGTGAATGCTGGTAGGTACTTATGAACATATGGTACATTTTTTTGTGTTTTTCATTCAAAATTAATTTCCCTAGTTTAATTTCTTAACTTGCACATAATTAAGTGTTCTAGTACCTCCTCCAGAATCGGACTTAGACTAAATAAAGAGTAAGTTAAGGTCATAAAATGTACTCAACTTGTCAATTTCCAGTTAAAAATCGAGTGGAAACTAAAAACGAATTGCAAAATAGCAAAAACTATTAAAAAAATCCCAGTCTTTTATGAGTCAGGATGGAAATAGTTTGTATATTTGTGTTCTGTGAAAGTATATCTAGCATACCTAGAACTAGAACTAGAATTCACAAGACTCACTCTAGGGAGTCGAATGCCGATTAAAAAAATCACAAGGCTTGGGAGCAGGTATCTGTATATGGTCGCAGTCCTAGGAAAAAAATATCAAACTCTCTCGGATCCTATGCAAATGTATTTCAGGCGATAATTGACGCCATTGATTGATGTGTAAGGAGAGAAAAACCTATCTGTGTAGTAAACAGTTTGGTGTATTGTATAGTGGCCATCCCCATTGAACCCAACATACTATGTCAATAGCAAAATTGTCAAGAGTCAATAAACTTTCTCATATAAAGTAAAAGTTGCCAAATGGCTAACTCCACCTCTGTTACAATATATTAATCTCCATTAAAACACCACAGAAGTTTCTCTGCATCTAAACGCCACACCTTATTACACATTGTATCCACCTGCCTAGTTTAATTGATTTTGTCGTCTAGTCTGCAACCATAAACATTTCAATTATTAAGGTCAAAATCGGTGTTTGTATTTAAACATTATACGACTTTATTGTTAAACCTCATTTATTTCTGCTTAAATCGTGAACAATTAGTGGAAATACAACCGCGAATATTTTGAAATCGTTGCCATAAATAATGGCGTGGCGCTATGCCAATCAATATTTATTTCACTAACTAACTAACGTGTACCAAATTTTAAAGTTTGCTTGTTTTTATTTTATACCAGACATGCAGTCTTAAAATCCAATGTAAACATGTGCATCTAAAAAAGGGTTTGCACAAGTTACAAAAATTTCATTGGGATTTTTAGTAGTTCAACCCCGAACAACACCAGACCAAACCAAAATAAAATAAAATCAGAAAATTAATTGGGATTAAGTAACTACAACTATAGTTGTATACCACAAGAGGACGTTATCAGTGACGTTGATTGCTTGCTTTTTGGATAGATATTTCGTTTCTTGGGAAGCTCTATGATTTTTTCCCAATAGTCGTAGTCGGAAACGCAAAAAAAAACTTTTACAGGCTAATTCCAAAAAATAATGAGCCGGAAAAAATTGAAATTTTTAATTTTTTAGAGTAGAATACGGAATGCGTCCTATTACTTCAACCATATACTAAATGAATTGTAATTTGAAAATAGAATCGAAGAGGAACAAACTGCAAGTTACCCAGAAATGCACACCAAGTTGGGACAGACCATTATTTAACGACATCATCAATATAGAGACCAAGAATTTGTTGCGTGGGTTGTAAAGGCTGTGGAATAAAACTATGTTTTCTCATTGTTTAAACCAAGCCCATTCGAGTCAGATCAGAACCTGATAGTAACTTATTTTCGGATAATTCGAGAGTGTAACATTTTCATATCTCAACTACTCCATGATACATTAGAGTCATCAGTAAAAAAAGAAACATTATTAACGTGTTACAAACAATATCTGGACCTAAAACTGAGCATTAGGGTACACCATTAGACTCCGATACTAAGCAGAATGGGCCAGAGGCCGGTGTTTGGTGAATTAAACGATATTCCAATGGAGTGAAGGGATAACGAACTAACTTTTGTCTTAGGTTAGCGTGACCGCCTTGGCTCACTCTTCTTTGAATCGTGCTCTTCTATACTCTTTCTAACAACAAAAGTAATTTGTGTAGTTCTTTTCACAATCTATGAAACTGACTTGACTTAGGCTTGAGATGCAATAAAACCATAAAACTTTTCGAATTTACCTTGCAGAGCCGCACGATGAAAAAGATGAAAATAAAGTATTTATAATAAGAATGGCCCAAAAGTCTTGAAGAGTTTTCCCGTCCGACACTTGCAGGTATCTTAATCCCGCACTCGAATTGCCGTCCAGTTTATTTAATCTGTTTTGTTATCTGGACTGCCCTAATAGTTTACCCTGGCGGGGTTAGGTTAGATTAGGTGTCTTATTATTCCTGAAATAAATGTACAAATACCTTAACCATTTAAATCATTTTATATTTCCTTAATCTCATTAATTTTGCGTTTATTTTGTTGCGCGCAATTCGGCTCCTAATTTTGGTATTCTTACTCGTATTCGGGTGCAACTCATCCCTGCCCAGACAACCTGGGACATGCCACAAGACGGTATGATGAAAAAGTATAACTTTTCAAAGAAATTCGTTACGGAATTAAGCAACAAGAAGGAATGGGATCGAAATACCATTAGCAGACTTGGAAATAATGCAATAATTCAATGGTACACAGACGGCTAAAAAGCAATAGAAGGAACTGGGATAGGAGTGTTCGGGCCAGGAGCCAAACACTCTGAAAGCATGGGAAAAAACCTAAGTATCTTTCAAGCGGAAAACCACGCCATAAGAAAGTGCGCCCAGTTCAATATTGATAAAGGATACAGAAGACAAAGGATTATCATAATGTCGGATAGTCAAGCAAGTCAAGCATCCATTAAAGCACTGAGCTTTTGTGTAGTCAGTTCCAAAATGGTGTGGGAATGCCTAGACAAACTCAATGAACTAGGCGAGAACAATATAGTCACTAACTATGGATTTCAGGACACACTGGAATAAAAGGAAATGAAATAGCAGATGAACTAGCAAAGTGGGGGACTGAAATACCTTTCTGGGGGCCTGAACCCTTTTGCGGAATCAGCCCCAATGTAATATTGGAAGAAATAGGCATAGCCGAGAAAAAGAGAAGATCTGACCATTGGAAAGATCTAGTAGGGCTTATACAATCAAAGACTCTTCTGGGTGACTACAACCTGTTGAATGCATAAGTCAAAGTAAAACTGCACTAAGAGTTTCAACAGGGATCCTAACGGGACATTGTCGCCTGAATGGGTACCTGAAAAAGCTCAAAATAGTGGAGGAAGTAAATGCAGTTTTTGTGGAATGGAAGAAGAAACTTCCATCCACATACTTTTCAACTGCACAGCACTTCAGAAACCCAGAGCTCAGCACCTAGGAGATTACTGGATAGAAGAGAAACATTTACCTAAGTTGAAGCCTGCAGACATCCTAAAATTCCTCCGGGAAATAGGACTAAAGGAACTACTAGCTTCTGAGACTCTCCTCAGAAACTGAGTAAAAGTAAGGGGGCACAATAGATCTTTTAGGTCTAACATACATACATACATACATCCCTGCCCAAATAAACACCTTTTAAACAGGTCAGTTTTCATCCTGACGGGAACTCGAGTACCCTAATTATGACACAGGCCAAGTGGTTATCCTGACGGGAATTCGTGTGCGTCCACAAAATATATACGACCCTGTCACGGCTGATAGTGTTATGGCATTATTGCATGTCATTCTCCCATCTCAGGTCAGGTCAGTTTCTTAGATCGTGAAAAGAACTATAACAAATCATACTTTCTGCTCGAGTTGTGTTACTCGAATAAAATTCCAAGTTAGTTGAATTTCAATTCGAGTTAATGGGAGTCGTGTATTTTCCGATTTGGCACATCTCATATATCTTCGGATTATACTGCTTAAAAGCTGAATATTCTACACGTCCCTAAGATATTAACCAATCATTCAAAGTTTCGTAAAGTAGAAATTAGGAACACTTAAAAAACTTTATTCGTGACTAAAAGCGACACAAAAGATTATCAAAGACTAATAATAATCGTGTGCGGTATCTGGTGTATACCTATTTCTATTTTCGAGGTACGTTTGAAAATTATATGTTTTTATTAAAGTTCCTTTTCGATTAAATGATTACAGCAATGATACCGTTTTAGATGCATAATACGGCGTATTATAAAGACATGTATAATGAAAGATATAACGCTTGGCTGAAACATATTCATTACATAATGATTGGGTACGCAAGACCTCGGTCGTCCTTGAGAAAAAGTTGCAGATTGAATGCCGTTTATTTTGCTTAAAAGCAGTCTTTCGATTTGTGGAGGTATGCAGTGATTTTATAAGTTAATTGAAACTGAATTTTTTTTTATAAAGAAAAAAGGAAAAAGGACACGGGAAATTTAAGTTGAAGTGATACATTTTTATTTAAATAAGATAAGATACTGTCCGGTTTCAACCTGACCTTGTAGTATGTTTACGTTTAGAAAAAGATATGTGGGTGTAGATTAAGAAGAAAAAAAAATGGAGTAATGAAATACAACCTTGAAAAACAAAACTATTTCACCGCAATGTTTACAAATTTAATAAATAATAATTTTCGATATCACTCTTCGTGACTATCGATTCCCTTGCTATCAAGGTCGATAAAATTAAGCACCAAGAATAGTTGAACTATTTGCTAAATTACCTATCATTTTTGTTTTGAAACTCCATTACAAATTCGACGTTATTTGATGGGCTTGGTCAATATTTTTAATAAAATTTTATAATCTTTCACAAAAAAATTCTAATTTTCATCTATAGACTGTATGCTAATGTTCTGGAGTACGTAATAAAATGAAAACATTTAATCCAAAATGCCATCCTCATAATAAATATGTTGATGACGGAATTTACGGAATGCAGAAAGAATTGTCGTAGAGCGCGTATTACGAAGTTTAAAAATGTTCATTTCCTATCTCCAAACACACGAATCATGAAAAAGTAACTCTTAGGCACGAGAATGCAGTACCTTGTAATCCCCATATATCAGTTAGACGTTTAAAGGAAGAATTTCATGTTAGAAATGTACAATTCAAACAACTCTATCTAGTCGCAAATAGTCCATTTAAAATACACTGAACTGAAGCCCAATAACTAAACAAATTCTGACATTTACAACATACATCGAACTATGATGGGATGTAATCCAAATACATTTAATAGATTCTTGTGGAGTCATGGATCATGCTTCGATTTCAAACAAAGTGGAGCATATTTAATGGGAGGTTAATATTGTTTCAGTTTTATGATGGAACGTCAATTGGTGAACGTTCAATATCTGTCAAATGAGTTGAAATTTTACCAAAATCAACTGCTGAAGCGGTGAACAAGTGTGCCGAATTTTTACTCTTTATAGGCATATTCCGGTATATGAAGAACGAAGGAAATGTTGTCATACTTGCTCGTCGCTTCTGCAACTGATTTTGGAGAAACTTCACCAGCTTTATTAAAGGATATTTCGTCAAACGAAAAAATAGAAATTATACGGCTCCACATAATTATGACAGTATCTGTAGAACAGGGAGGGTGAGTGTAGGCTCACAGCACTTAGGCCACATGTGACCCAACTCCCGAGGAGTCCTCCTAGGTCATCGTCCATTCTATCCTTCCCAGGAAGGTGGACAGGTCACTAGGAGACATCTCCCTTATATCGGCAGGTGTAGGTCAAGACTCACCGAGCACACACTCTCTTATTGACGATAACTCCGGACACTCGCATAAGACATGCCTGACAGTATCATCTTCTTGTTCACACATCCTGCATAGAGGTGTGTCCACTAGCCCCATAGTATGGAGGTGTTTCCTCAGCTGACAGTGGCCAGTCAGAAATCCTACTGTTAAACGTAGCTTTTTCCTGGTCATCGTCAAAGATTTCTTCGGCGCCAGCTTCCCAGGGTCGCCCAGGTAGATCCTGACAAGACTGCATCCTTTAATCCAATCCTATCTCTTAAGGAATTGAGCATGGGTGCAACGTTTGGCTAGTTCCGCAATTGTCGAAGTCGTTAGGCTGTAGGTGTCACTGGGTCCTAAAATTTTTAGTCCATCCGCTTCCCTGGCTAAAGAATCGGCAATGGTAACCGCATTGCCTGCTTTACTCCTGTCGTGCCCTTTAACCCACCTCAGGATAATATCTGCCGAGGCGTAAGCTAAATCTTGGTGGCACTCTAGTACTAGCCCCGATATAACACGTTGTCTGTTCAAGGTTAATAGTGCTTGTCTGCTATCAGTGCAGATTGTTATGTTTTTGCCAGTTCTTTTGCGGCAATTGAGATACCAGCAAGTTCTGTTTGAACCACGCTGGCATTGTTTCCCATTCCCCACTTAATCCTTAGGCTTAGTGCTCTCGAGTAAACTCCACATCCTGAGCCTTATGAAAGTAACGATTCCTTATTGATGGATAGGTGGTAATACAGAACCACTTTGATTATTTTCTTTGGGATTATTTGGAAGAAATTGTATATTTAATTCCATCATGCGATGTTGAAGATTGAATAAGGCAAGCCCCACGTTGGGCGCCAATAAAACAAAATATATTTTTGGCCTTGCGCGTTATTAAATATTGAAAAATTAATTGTGTAGGTTGGGTTAGGTTAAATATCTTCTGTAAGTTCCTTGTGGCATTATTTATTATTTTTTCTCTTATTTTTTGCGAATCAAACCACAATAATGTTTTTTATTTTATTTTTTTTATTTCGACGTTTCGGTAGCGTTCCAGCTACCTTTGTCAAGATTAACTAATAATAAAATAATTTTTGGTCCCTATCTGACACAACGAAAAAAATATGACAACTAGACAATTAGTTAATCTTGACAAAGGTAGCTGGAATGCTACCGAAACGTCGAAATAGGTTAGGTTAATTTAAATTTGGAAATAACATAGCCAGTTCTCAGGGCTTTGTTATCGGATGGAAATTAGATAAAACTTGAAACTGTTTATATCTCACTATAAAAAAATGAATACAAAGGTACACTGAAGTTGAGTTAATTTTGGTTTCTATGTGTTAGATAAAACGATATCAGGAATGCTGCACAATTTCCTACTATCTTGCAGCTTCAAAATAATTGTCGGAAAGCCCTGCTGGAAATCTCGGCGTTCGTATTTATACGACTTTCAATATTTTAAATTTGGCGACAAACTAAGTCATCGGTACTATGATTATTGATTTTTGGTCTATTCCACCAAAAATAAAGAGAAATTATTAATATTCTTACATTTTAAATGTTAACTGCAAAGCAAACAATTCAATGTGTAGCCATTACTTCAGAAAATATAAATCATGAACGCATGGAACTGATTAGAAGGTTTGAAGTTTGTGGTGAAGTTGACACCCTGTATATTATATAAATATTATATAACTGAAATAAAATAATAAAAAGAGCAAGCAACCCATAGGTAGTTAGTTATAGCTATTTAATCCTAATTTTCATGAACTCCATGGAAAACTCAATTTACCATAAAAAAAAGGATGACCATATTTTCCACTATTTTGATTAAAAAAATCTCGTAATAATTTAACAGAAGGTGAAAGTCTCTTATTCTGCATTCTTCACAGTGTTGACATTGATTATGGAAGATTTATTATTGTGACGCGACCATATGTCGTACCTTAATACGTTTTCCATTTATGTATTTTCAACTAATTATGTTGATATATATATCTCGCTTACAATCTTACTGAACTTATCAATATGAAAAGTTACATTACCTGATGTAACTGGTTTATGATCGCGAGTGATTTATAGATTTTGATTTGTTTACATTGATCAGTGTTGGTATGCAGTAGAAATATATTGATTCGAGTAATGTATCAGACGATAAATTATATCTATAGACGGGTAATGGGTTGCAATTTTTCATATTAGAGGTATCCAGTAGGTTAGGAAAGATGGTTCCGTGTTATTTATGGTTGTATCGCTGGTACTAACGAGTACGTTTAATTATGCTAGAAAACGTATATTCACTGTAGGGTTATTTTTTAATGAAATAACATTGAGACATTTATAAATTATAGGAATTGATGAAGATGTTTCATATGCAATTAAAAAGCTGACTGCCTGGAAAATAGTAAAGAAAAAGGCAGTACGACAACTATATTGTGTATACCGGGTAGAAGCTGACGGTTGTTCTGTTCTCCCAATATTTGTTCTTAAAATTCCTCATTTCAGTTATTTTTCTTACACCGAATAGGTGCAAGCAATAAAGAGCCTGAGCCTGAGAAGTAGGCTCTAACAGCTTTGTTACATATATTTCAGGTTGGTTTGTCTTCCTTTGCTATCAAAAACTTATGGGTTAAATTGGTGTGCCCTAATCGGAGTCGATTGATTTTCACTTGGTCCTCCCTGAGTTCAGTTTTTTGTCGCCACGGTTTCACGTCGCGTTTAATATCGCGGAGCTTAGAGTATGACATTTCCCACTCATTTTGCCACGCACTGAGCACTTTTTGTTTTATGTAGCGTTTAAAATCGCTAGGCACAACATTTGGCACATTCACCGATCTTTCACTTGTGGAAGCTTGCCGCGCTAGAAGATCTGCCTCTTCATTGCCACGAATACTTACATGGGATGGGACCCACATAAACTCAATTTTTAGATTTAATTTTTTCTTATATTATCTAGTTCTGTTTTGATAAGATTGACCATTGGATGTTTAGTGTAAAGTTGTTTAATCGACTGAATTGAGCTTAGTGAATCTGTTATTATTAATCTGTTTGACTATGGCTAGTATTTTTAACATGGACTATTGCTTGGAGTATTGAGAATAATTCAGCGGTGTGTATTGTGCTCATTGTTGGCAGTTTGAATTGGCTAGATATGCTTGGGGTTTTAAATGCCGCTCCCACTCCGTCATCTGATTTGGAGGCATCAGTGTAAATTACATGGCAGTTAAGCTCATGCTGGAAGGAGGAGGGAGGAATTAAAGTCTGTGGAGTCTCTGCTTTATTTAACGTTGTGAGGTTTGTATTTATGGATGGGTTTTGTCTTAGCCAATGGGGTAGGATTTGATCATTCGCGTTATAAAATTCTGGAAATTGTAATTGTAGATTGCTGATGTGTTTCCGCACTCTTTCGTAGAATGGAGGGTCATATCTACCTGTTTCGTAAATCTCGCGATATCTATCAGTCAGAGTGTTATATTAAAATAATATACATTCAAAAAATTACCCATTCAAATCTTTCGTTCCAACTAGATTAAAAGCTGTTCTTTCTTGATTGAAAGTACTTGTAGAGCTGTATAAAGAAAAACTAATTTGCTCATTTGCCGCATTTCATTAATTAAAGATGTTTTAGTTTATTTTACGTGAAAGAATCTATACGTTATAATCCTTCACAATAAATTTGGACATTGTCATATTATGTTACAGAACTCTATAAAACTCCTAATTTCTGCCGCGTTATAGTTTCGTTGCGCACTCTGGAATAATTGCCCCTTTTGTACACATGCAGTGGTACAACGAAAATAAAAAACGAATTAATTAACAGAATACGACCAGGCAAATACATGGGAAGACATTCATAAAAGAACCATCAGAAAAAGTAGCGAAAGAACTGCTTTCAATGAGCAGGAACAAACTACGCACCATAAATAGGGCTGTAGAACGGAGACCTTACATGCAGAAGATGCAAAAAGGATACCGAAAGAGCTCTGCATATACTATGCAACTGTGAGTCGCTGGACCACAGAAGGCAGAAACTGTATGGCAGAACCCAAATGACTCCAGAAGACTTCTACAACCAACCAGCAAAGAACCTGTATGATCTAATACAGGGAACGGATTGGCTGAATAGGCTGTAGTGAGAACACTAGGAGTATCCACAATAAGCCCAGGAGGCTGAGGTGGTACCGGCGAAGGAACGGCTCCTTAGAAAAAAAAACAGATTGGATTCAAGATAGATCAAATTGGGTTACACTACAACTACAACTACAAATGAATTCTTGGTTGTTGAAACGAGTGTCTAGTGTTGATATAATTTTTTTTCGGTATCAAATTACAAAGCTATTTTAGTTTAGTGAAACCCTCTGAAGAAAAATACATAGAATTTTAATGATGTTATTAAAATTTAACGATATGAAAACAAACACTATTATTTTGATTAAATTTCTCACGAATCATTGAACTTAAACGATGATCGTAACTATTAAAACGTCCTTTTTCAATGTACTGAAATGAAGGAAATAACTGTTTAAAGGCAATGCTAATAGGGGCGATAAATAAACGATCCTTTTTTTTCTTCTCCCATACTTCCGTTGGATTACTACAAACCACCTTCACAACCTCTTTGCGGCAAAATAACTAAGGAGTGCTCTGTAACTTTTCCGATGACAAAGATAAAAGAAATGTTTCCGCAATAACTTTTTATTTTTTACAAATCTAATGCAGCCAGCGTAGTAATTGGCACCGTTTCGATAAATGAATTTATTCGATGTTTTAATGAATGAATTGGGCCCACTATCGAGTTAATTGCTTTCTGTAGGATGGAGAAGTTAACGGATTTTCCGTTTTTAAATTTGAAAACGTCCAGTTGGAAAAAGTTGAAGAAACGGATGTTACAAATTAGCACACACAAATTAGATTTTGAAAGTATACCTATTCTGGAAAATTATAAAAAAAACAGCAGGGAGAAAATCCATACAAACAAATGTACACGCACACGTGTCCGGCACGTCATCTACATTTCGCTCATTCGGAGCAATAGAGAAACAACTAGAAATATCTCCGTTTTGTGGAATTATATTGAATAATATTGTTACACAGCGAAATGTCAGTGTCAAGGGGGAACTTAAAATAAAATCATAATGTAGATATATATGGCATAAAAAAGAGCCTCTAAACTTATAATTTGATTTAATTATCAACTTGTTGAGAGAACCCACTTACTTTCTATTTATTCTAAAATTTGTGCGAAAAGGCTGTTTATTGACATTTTAGGTGATAAAAAAAGAGGATGAACATTTTAAAACGTGTTTCCTGAAAATCTATAGTTTTTGAATTGGGTAATTATTCAAATAAGCGATTTTTTTACATGTATTTGTTCTTTGATGAGTCGTGACGTGCCGAACAAGTGAGCGTTAACTTTAAGTGCCTTTTCACAAGCATACGATTGCCGTCTAAAGGTTGATTCAAACACATCAGTCCCGTCACGTCACAGTTCCGGCGCCGAACCGAACAATCCGACATAAAAAATATTCTTTAATAGAAATATCCGGCGGCGTTCACATTTATCCGTTGCCGAACAGTTTCCAAGCAATAAGGCTTCGACCCGCTTCTGTGACGGAGCGGTACCGGTTCGGCGTCGGAACTGTGACGTGACTGATGTGTTTGAATCGACCTTAAGCCGCTTACGGACGGTCGCCCGGCTGCAGGACGAAGTAGTATTGAAGTACTGGACTGAAGACATCCCTTATTATTTATGAAACGAAAATAGAAAATAGTCTTACTCCCTCTAAGCCTAGGGAAAGCCTAGGGCAGAGGTAATGGCGGAGCAATGCTGTGTAGAAGAGTAGATAAGACGGGAAGTGAATAAGAATCGTCATCTACAAGCAGCATTAAAGGCGATACGCTCATATCGGATAACGTCAAATCTGGTGTGGGGGTCGCAAGGCCCACAACAGCCTAGGTAGTCATAATACAGTGACCCTAGCTTGGGTACCAGGTCTCCAAGGAATAAAAGGTATTTAAAAGGCCGATGAATTAGCCAAGCAGAGAGCGACGGAGTTCGTTATGGGGACAGAACCTTCCTGTGGAATTGCTAAATGCCTAACAAAGGAGAGCATCTACAAATGTATAAACAACTAGGCCTTGCGCTGGTGTTATGAAAACCCAGGGCAAAGGTACCATATTAAATCTGCAAAGGTCGCAGTGGGATAGGACAAAGAGCCACTCCAGTTCTAATCTAATCTAATATACTTATATTGCCCAGGCAAACCATATATTACAAACGAATAGATGGCGCGAAAAAACAAGATCTTGAGCCGTGAATTGTTAAAAGGGTTGAAAGGGTAACATGAACAACAGCACTTCAAATTTAGAGACAAGAATTGTTCTATTTGTGAAACTCACAATTAGATCAGTCCGAGGATCAGTCCCCTTCACCAAATCACAACAAATAAAAGTAAGGAGATCAATGAACACACGCCCACTTGTTTTGGTAGAGAGGAATGAGCGAGTTCTTCATTCATGGACGCTTAGAAAGGCTCTGCAGTGCAGTCCACCGACCAAAGACATTGCAATACGGATTAACTTGAATTTGGTTGTCATTTTTAGAAAATCTATGGAAAACAGTCTGGCATTCCCCGCGCTTGCCGCGTGTCGAAACCGTGTTCAAAGTGGATAAGCTCGGTCTTGTGGAAGCTGCCTCATACACCACTATATTATACGACCCGATAAACCATGTGCAAGTTGAAAGGCACTAAATCGTGTTGGAATATTTAAACATATTTTGTAGATAATTTTGGTTGTCCCTGGTATGAATTATTATTACCACACGCTGTATTTTTATTGATGATTTTGTCAAATGTAATACTAGTTTTAATAAATTGTCGTATGTTTGAGTTCAAGTAATATGTTACAAGGTTTCAAGTATTAACAGTTTGTTATTTAGTTTTTGATCTTTGTCCAATTTCATTTGTAGGAAGAAAAAATTGAATTCCACCGTCTTGACTAATAAATATTTATTACAAGGTAAACATATATCTACTGTCAACAAAAAAAAAACACCTGTCGCCACCATGCCGATGCAACCCAGCGGTTATTACATTCTTTTTTTAATCAAATGTTGCTAAATTTAGTTCCTCGTCCGACTTTGTTTATTTATAGATAGCAAATACATGTTACAATTCGATATTTTTGAATTTTGCGTGTTATTTTCGAATTATATGATTCAGTCGTCATAAAGAAACGTTGTCGGGTATATGATAATTTTGTTGTAGTGATACGCAAAAACCAAATGATATGCATTTAAATGTTTGCTGTTTTAAATTTAAAATAAGGCAAGTACATACCATGTTTATATTAAATTGTTTATTGTTTCAAGTAGTATTCCTGCTTCATTTGTTGATAATTTACCTTATGCAAGTTTGGAATTTTTTTAAATATATTTCTTTTACCAAAAGAATTGAGTAGTACTTAATGTTGTTTTTCAAAACAAAGGTTTGCATAAATATTTTAAGTGGTTTAAATATGTTGACTTTTAAAATATATCATGAAAAAAATCTACAATTTCCTTTTGGATTATTAAACATTTTATCCTAAATTAATGTATTTCTATTTCCGTGTTTGGGTCATAGATATGTATTCCAACTTAATGAGTTCAAGAAAATATATCTTTGAGTATTTGAAAACGTGCAACTTTTTTTTTCACTTTACAATCAACCCGTGAATGCTGGTTATAATTTTTTTATATCGATAGATAATTTTAATTTCAGTAAATCAGGCGCGACCTTGATAGATGATTCGTGCTTTATTTTGCATACGATAATTAATAATTGTTTAATGTATTTTAGTAATATTACATTCCTAAATATTTTTTATTGTGGAATTTTTGTTATATTGTTTTATTTAAATTATGAATGTACCTACATATTTATTTCATGCATATATTTTGAGTCTACCAAAACAAGATACCAACGACAAAGCTGGAGTTGCGAGTTGGTATTTTCCTTATTTTTACCTTTAACGTGTGGTATTATTACACATGACTAGCTAATTATCACATAACTACAGTTATTCCGTCCGGGGTTATTAATAATTATGCCTATAAACATTGGCAATTTGTAAAACCAGTTTATAGTTTGTGTTGTTTTACGGATATTATGCCTTTGCATAAAATTGCGCTTTATGTGTTGAGAGCCAACGTTTATTTCAAACAGTACTTCTTGTATTTGAAATAATATAAAAAAACTTGAGCACAAAGTTTTGATTTTTTTCAACCAGAATTAATTTTTATTAACAACACTACCTGAATTTTTTATATACATATTCCAAAAGAAATGTGTATAAATATGCCAATCCATTTCCTTGTCACATTTATGTTGATAAAATAATTCTTTACAATTATCTAACGTGGGAACAGGTTAATAATCATTCATTCTATAAAGATGTAGAAGGCAAAGGATAATAATTAGGATGGATAGTCAAGCAGCCATTAAAACACTGAGTTCCTTTGTAGAGTCAGTTCTAAAATGCAATGGACCTCTGCATTGAACTGAGCAAGAAGAGCATCGTGACTCTACTGTGACCATTGGAAAGGTTAGTAGGGCTGAGATAATCAAAGATACTCCTTGGAAACTATAACCAAATGAGCACATAAGAACGCATATCCAGAGTAAGACTAAGAATTTCACAGGTATCCTGACTGGACACTGTCGCCTGATGAAACTAGTGGACGAAAAAGGATGAAGATTATGTGAAATGGAAAAATAAACCTCCATTTTAAAACTTTGGATTGCATAGTGATACAGAATCCTATGTTTGTATGTATTTTGGGGTGACATTCAATGAGACCTAAAAGATCTGTTGTGCCCCCTTACTTCTTCTGAGGAGAGTCTCAGAAACTAGTAGCTTCTCTAGTTCTATTTCCAGGAGGAATTTTAGGATGTCTGCAGGCTTCAACTTAGGTAAATGTAACTCTTCTATCCAGTAATCTCCCAGATGCTGTGCTCTAGAATTCTGAAGTGCTGTGCAGTTGGAAAGTATGTGGATGAAGGTTTCTCCTTCCATGCCACAAAATCTGCATTCTTCTTCCTCCACTATTTTGAGCTTTTTCAGGTGCCCATTCAGGCGATAATGTCCCGTTAGGATCCCTGTTAAAACTCTTAGCGCAGCTTTACTTTGACTTATGCATTCATTTGATCTCAACAGGTTGTAGTCACCCATAAGAGTCTTTGATTGTATAAGCCCTACTAGATCTTTCCAATGGTCAGATCTTCTCTTTTTCTCGGCTTTACCTATTTCCTCCCATATTACATTGGGGCTGATTCCGCAAAAGGGTTCAGGCCCCAGAAAGGTATTTCAGTACCCATCTTTGCCAGTTCATCTGCTATTTCATTTCCTTCTATTCCAGTGTGTCCTGGAATCCATAGTAAGGTGACCATATTGTTCTCGCCTACCTACAGAATCCCAGCATTACAACCAGAAAAGTAGTAGATAGATGAGGGCACTCCCCTAAACTAAAGCAAGCGGAGAACCCGAAATTCCTTCAAAAATTAGGGCAGCAAAAGAGACAGAAAAAGTTTATATTTCCAAAAAAACAGGAGACATTCGGAAGATTGTTTAAAAACTGTACATTCTCATTATTTTGAGTTTACTGCTGCGAACCAAAATGAAAAGTGCTTACCAATTTTGAGGAGAGAACCAAGTAATTAAGAAAATTATTGTCACTTTTGTGATACGGAGACAGTGTGATAAACAAAAAAAGGCAAGTGTTCTATACGCTGGAATACGTTTTATTACTAATCCAACTAAAAGAAAATGATGTTGAAGATAAAAGGTCTGTTCCAACCGCAGTCAGAAACTGTAAGAAACGACCAGAGAATAACTGGTCACGGCAAACAACGAGTTTACGTTCGCGTAATTCCTATCACGGATTGTGATGGTCGACTATTCTCTGATCGTTTCTGACAGTGTCTGATTGCGGTTGGAACAGACCTAAAGTTATATCCTGTGACTCTGTCGGTCATGTTGGGATTTTTCTGTAGAATTACGAGGTACGTGTAGTTTGTTCTTTCCTCGGAATCAAAATGCAATCTTTCAGCGGAGTTACGAAAAGTCTTAAGGGACAAACGGCTGTATCCAAATAACGGATTCGGCTGTTATAATCCTCTGCAATATTCAACCTCATCCGTTATTCGCTACCTATCGGCCTTGTAACGTTAATAACAATTGCAATTTTTTTATATAAAAAAAGTATTTAGACTAACATTCACAGTCGAAGCAAGTGTATATGAACACAAAAATTTCTTTCATTAATTTCAGGATTTTCATAATACATGTATTTTATTCAATTCAAATCGATTATGTAACAATCCACCATCGATTTTACGTTCGAGTGGACTCGCGTCCTACATTAATAAATAAATTATTGACTTATAAGCACTATTCATATGAATTTATTTACATATTAATCGGTTTAAACAATTCAATTCATTTGAGATACAGTTGTCCATAAAGACGTGCTGAAATACATCGTAACTGTTAGTCGTTGAAAATAGATTTCAAAATAACAAAACAATACACACTCATAGTCACGTTTTGTCTGAACGTAGGTAGAGAAATTATCAGTCATTTTTTTTTTTCGACGAAATTTTTTGTATTGAAGAGGCGGATTGGTAGATCAGGCTAGGTATATTAATATTTCTTCCAGAAACTAATATTGTATCGAACGGTACCAGTTACTGAGCTGAGAATTCTGGAACCATGATCGATTTCTACATATTAGGTAGAGATACCCCACAGAAAGGACTGGCAAAACTCAAGCGGACTGAAATTTCCCCGAAGTGAAACCTGATATACAGATGGGTCAAAGACTGGGGAAGGGACAGGAGCAGCGGTGAATAGTAAAGAGGAACACAAAATGTTCCTTCTCACTAGGAAATCATACCTCTGCATTTCAGGCGGAGAGAGAAAGTGTCAGGATTTACAAGTACAGAACTGATACTCATAGGTTAACATTATCATGGCAACCAGGCAACCCTTGTGACGTTAAATAGTCGCAGAGTAACATCAAGACTGGCAAAGGAATGCCAGAGAGAACTAAATGAAGTACAGACCAAATTTCTGGGAATGAACAAGCTGATAAACTGACGAGAAGAGGTTCAGCAACGATATATGTCTGTTGGACCATAACCAATGAAAGTGGCCCGAGGACAATTACAAAAATGCGTATAAAGCGAACATAGACTATAGTGGAGAAACTCTGCAAAACAGGTATACAGTAAGAAGAAGAAGAATATTAGTAGGAATCAGCTTAGAATCATTACAGGTTTTCCAACCGGTCATACACCTGTAAAAAATCACATGCAGAAGATGTGGCATGGAGATCGAGACCGTCACCTATCTTACTGAAATACTGGACTGAAGGAGACAAACAATTTTAGAACTCGCCAATGTTCCACCTGAAACATGGCAAACATCCGGTGGGCCTAATATCTGGGTGGACTAAATGTGGTAGTAGAGTACAATAAGCCAACAGGCTGCAGGGCTCCCGACATGAGAACGGCTTCCAAAAAGAAATAGAACATTGGAAAGTAAAATCTCGCGACCTTGTATAATTTACTTAACAGTGATTACTGCACTAGAGTATATGTTATAGGTACCTATATTTTTTTACTGTTGATAATCTGCTAGTTGTCCATGCAGTTTATGTCTTTCAGATCCTTTTCTGTTGGTTTCTACTTAAAGTATAATTTCAATGATTTAATTTAAAAGAGTACGTACATGGCTTGTAAAGTTAAATGAACAACCATCTATGTATAATAGAAACATAACTATTGAACCAAAAAAACATTATTGCTGCTTAATTGAACATCCTTAGAAGACATTGTTTCTCTAATTGGTTGTTGCAATTCTTTGAAAGATTATTTAATAGGTTCTGACAGCTTGTCGACGCTAGATTCTTGCGTAATTAATGGGGCATGTATTATAGATTAGATGATTGTTAATATTGGGATGACAAGCGATAATAAGGATCGTATACCATAGATGGCGATAAGAAGAACTTTATATTGCTTCTCTCGTTTTCAGTGAAGAAATTGTATGAAAAGTATGAAAAGACGTAAAATTACAAGGACCAACAACAGCTTGGACAAACATTGAAGCCTAACACGGTGCTCTATATATAATCCAGGATACCTAAGATGGATTGGATGTATAGGATAAAGGACGAATCAAAAGAGATCCAGGACGCGTTACATATACAAAGCTGTTAAGGATAGATCCGGTTCAAAAAGATCATTACGCACAAGCATCCTTAACAATCCATAAAAGATAGGAGATTCACGATACGTTGAAGAGACAAAGACGAAGAGGATGTAAGTTGAACTACGCAAATAAAATAAAAATACATACTTATACTCAAGAATAAAATATCGGAGCCGAAAAATGTTACCCTATGGATTTTAAGAAAGGATAAATGTCAATTAATATGATTATTTTGGAATTATTTAAAGGATACAGCAAGGAGAAGGTTATAAAAAAGAAGACCAAAATAGACGAAGGTGAAAAAATTGTGAGCGGTGTTGAAACAAGGAAATAGAGAAGAGTGTTTTAATGAACAAAATGACATTTTGTCTTTTTTTAATCCCATTTAATATTCTCCATTTTAACGAATAAATGCGAAAATTAAATATCATCCAAATACTATTTTAATTAACTAACACAATTACGTTACGACTCCCGACACCCGCCGGCTTTTATAATACACCTTTCACCTCATATACCCATGTTGGTCCGTAACCTGAGCTACGTGATTTATTACGAATTAAATAATACTACTTGGTCATATTTAGACCGTAAAGGTAAAAAATGAGTAATCAATATTTGAGCGGAAGATCGTTTTGTTGCTTTAGGATATATGATTTTTTATTCTGTTTTGTGCGGAATAGATTGGATTACAAATTTCCATCAAACGAGTAGGAATTATCAATTTTTCATAGATTAATATATAAATCGAAAGTTTAGTTTCTCTACAAACAAAACAGTGAGAAAACATATAATTTTGAAAATAAGGAAAAGTGCTAGAAACAACTACATATATCGTTTCATTATTTCCAATAGCTTTGATCATACTTGCAATTTTATTCCTATAGGTCGTTTCAAAGTCATATTAAGATAAGTATTATTTGTTACATAATTATTTAATTGTATAAATGTATGTAAAATGACGGTCATTCTAAACATTGTGACAAATGACCGTCATATGACCGTCATTCTGGTCATTTCCATAATCTTTGACAATTCATTAATTTTTAAATTTTTTGAAATATACCTAAATGCAGAAAGACGTGAAATGGAAAAAGGATATAAGAAATAAACAATTTATTATTATCATAAATAAAAAAGAAGAGTAATATCACACAAAAATTTTTAAAGGTACTAAAGTAGGTACTAATAGTTATTTATGTACCAAGGTTATAAATAGATGTTTATGCCCTGAGGGCGACGTCTTACGAAGCCGAGGGCCTCTGGCACGAGGGTTTGTAAGTCGCCCGAGGGTATACACATCTGTTTATGCCTGCGGTACATACAAACTTTTATGTCATACTAGTTCGTTATAGCAATCCAATCTCAATACAAATCAGTATTTTGAAAAACGGTTTGAATTAATAGGTGAGTGTTGACGTAAATGTCATAATGTCACAATAAATTTTATATATTGTGTCAAAATGAACGAATATTTTGGAATTCCTGACGAAATTATTGAAAAAACAAAGAAAGCAACTGTAAATCTGTTGCCAAAAAAGTCTAAAAAAGCTTACGACATGGTTATTAAATGAGTTAAACAAAAAATTAATTCTCTTTATGCCCGCGCGGGCCATAAAGTGAACTTTATGGCCGCACGGGCATAAAGTACGACATTAGATAGTTGGTAACTAAGCAATAAAAACACAATAATGAACTAGTATGACATAAAGGTACTAAATACCTCAATTTTCACAGTTTAAAGGTGATGAAGCAATTTGATTATCAAAATTCAATTAAGTTCCTTTTAAAGCCTTGAACTCAACTTCAAAATACGACAACAGGACAATAAATAGTAATTTCCTAACAGTGATACTTTCCCGCACGCGACTGCAGCTGACCCGAACGACGCGGAGCGGAGTTTGGGCAAGCGGTCAAGGGCGGAAAAGACACTTTACGCATGAGTTAGGAACAATATTTTTTCTACGACCGTATATACAAAAAATTATACCAACCCATTTTTCAAAAGTTATTTTATTCCAACATACATACATATACAAAGCTTTAACCAAAAACTACTAATTATTATAAATATTAATATTGAGAAAGAATTTGTTGCATTCTTTAAATTACTTAAAATTGCCGGTTCAGTGGAGTTATTTGGTGTTAACTGGTAAGAAGATGACGTCGATGAGGATGGCATCGGTTGCAGGTCACATAAAGGTGACGATGAAGGTGACGGAAACGGTTTCAAGTCATTTGTAGATGAAAGAATTTTATTTGATATATTTTTATTTTTTTTATTTAATACAAACATGCCCGCATCAACTACTAAGAGTTATTAGCAGGAGGACTTACACAAGTAGTATGTGTTGTATTTGTGTTATAGACACACTACTTACACATCAATATCTCCTCAACAAAGAACCAGCACCAGAATGTACACATTGCCATGTTTCTCTTTCATCTTAGAGTGTCCCGAATATTCTAGATATAGAAGACAGAATAATTTAGGTGCGGTATTCAAGGATGTGCTCACCATAGACACAAGTGCTTTAATTAAATATTTCAAAGACATTAATTTGTATAACAAAATTAAAAAAAATATTATATTTTTCTTATATCAAACCCGGATGGTTTGATAGTTGTTTTGTGACACTACTCTAAAGAATGTACTGGGTTATATTATAATATCTTCATTATTTTATATTTTCAAAAAATTAAAAATGCAACAAAAAGCTAGGAAAGATGTAAATTTTATTTGATGGTTTATTTCGTAAATATTTATTTAGCTGTTACAACAATAGTTATAACTTCCGTAAGTAAAAAACTATCAAAGTCAAAATTTGCATTATTTTACTTTCCCGCACTAGTGCGGGAAAGTGACAATTTCAAAACTAAAATGCGTGCGGGAAAGTGGGTTAAAACGCCAGGTCGTAGAAAAATGCATAATAAAACTTAAATTATTTCAAATTAGTGTTTGTTTTAAGTTGAGGCTATGTGCAAAATGACCTGGCGGTCATTTTTGAATGTGACATGACCGTGACCGACGACATGACCAACAAAATGACGCGGTCATATGACCGACTCACATCACTGATTCCACCACATAGAACTTGTTCATAGAGAATGCATTTGCTGGTTTGGTTAAATTCGTAACCAAGCAACATACGTACGTATATTATTCCTATTTAAGAATCCGGCTTATTATACAGTAATCACTAGCTTCTGTTATTTAATTAATTGATATAATTCCACCAAGATAACTGGTTTCCACGCTTAATACCTACAAGACTCTGGTATTTTGTAAAATTACAAGCTGTCTGTTACCTCATTAAATTAATTACAGCTCATATCGCGGCCTAGAACCTTTTTATTTATTTAATTCAATTACATAATAATTTTTTCTACTATCATTCACATTCTTTATATAAAATTAACTGAAAGTATCGAGTTTTTAAACTTTTGGATCAAATAGCCTGTAACCATAGAATTTTTTTCGTCTTCCAGAATCACCCACATTCACATTCCTTCCTAACAACGAGCTATACTACTCAGTAGTGGGACTTTGCACACTATAGTATTCTACTGTCTACAGGACTTTTGTCGACGACTTCTTAATGAAAACTTCACTATATTTAATATAAATAGGTCAAAAATAAAAGAAGACTTGTCGACAGTATACAGATGGTATAGAGATTGAGAGTTTCGACTGTTGTTGACTGAAATAATACTGTAGAAAGCGATCGGTAGAATTCTATAATGTGCAGAGTCACAGTACAGGATACAGCAATCTTAGAGCAACAAGGCCAGAAAGTTTGAGATTCCTGCATCATAGCGCGCAGTTCAGGGCTCTAAAAGTTTCTGCCCTTGTGGTGTATACTATTTTTCTTTATTCACGGCCGGTACCTACTTGCTACTTCTGCCTCTCAACAGAAGCAGCAAGTACGTACTCTCGACAGTGAATAAAGAAAAACTAATAATTGTACACTGCTACTGCATTTTGATAGAACCCTGAAGGTTCAGGCGACTGTTGCTAAATCACATTAACAGCTTGGAAAAGTGGCCCATTTCAGACAAGTGGGAGAATAATTTCGTATGAATTTCTGTATCAAGTATAGACTGCTCAACAATTGAAGTGGGTAATTATCCCAGCAAGAAGCTCAAGACCGTTTAATAGTCCTGACTACTAGGAGAAACCCAACATTTATGGCTTCAAGAATCTTCAGACAAGCTACTGGACTAGTTATTACTGGCAAGACTACGAGAAGGTTTCATAGTCGTAATTTAAGAGCAAGAAGACGTCCTACTTACCCACGGTTAACTGCGGCGCAACTTGCATGCAGACATCGATGGATTATAGAGCACAGCAATTGGAAACTATTGGAGGCATTCTCTTTTCTCGGATGAATCACGACTTCGGTTGTATACGTATTATGGACGAATTTTAGTCTGGAGAGAAAGAGGACAGCCATTTAATGAAAATTTAATGGCGCCAACCACTCCTTTCGGTGGAGAATCAGTTTGGGTGTGGGGCGGCATATGTTATGATGGCCACACTGAGCTGCCGGTCTTGATGCAGCAAACAATTACTGCTATAATATATCGCGATATGGTTATTGAGCCTATAGTCGTACCATTTGGTGGCGCCACAGGCGCAATATTTGTTTTTATGCTCGTTCTCACCGAGGAAGACTTGTGAACGACCGGGTTTATTAGGATGGAATGACCACAATGCTCACCAGATATGATATGAAATGTCCAGCCAATTAAATTGACTTGAACAATCTCAACAAACATTACATCAATTAGCTAACGCATTGAAAGTCAGCTGGGCAGGCATTACATCAATAATTTAATAGACAGTGTGTATGTGTGTTTTGGGGTGACATTCACTGAGACCTAAGAGATCTATTGTGCACCCTTACTTCTACTTAGTTTCTGAGGAGAGTCTCCCTTTAGTCCTATTCCTTTAGTCCTATTTCCCGGAGGAATTTTAGGATGTCTGCAGGCTTCAACTTAGGCAAATGTTCCTCTTCTATCCAGTAATCTCCTAGGTGCCCAAATCGAGTAACATCATTAAGGTGTTAATTTTTCCAACAGCTGTTGTAAATAGCACAATGAATGATTTTATTTTACTTAATTTGTCATTTTTACTTAATTTTACTTTATAAACACCCATTTTTCTTTATTGAATATTTGAATCTTTGGGTTGCTTTCGTTATTCTCTGAATAAACTTTTCCACGTAAATGCCTATCCGTACCCAGAGAGTAAAAACGAACTCTATTCGCTTTCCGGCTGTCTGTCACCAGGCTGTATCTCATGAACGGTTGGAATTGATACACCAGATAATGGGCGAAGCTATAAATAATATGAATGACAAAAGCAAAATCAATCAGCTAAATAAACTATATTAGCTTCACTTGTGTATGTTTTTATAGACCCTTCCTGCGCGTGTCTGACTCGGTTTTATTATTTTAAATATGTATAAAGAAAATTCAGAAATTTTTTTATTATCCACTCCAAATTGTTGAGTAGTTTATTATAAATAATGGTCCTTTTTCAGTATGAAATTCTTGGATATAAAAACTTACTTTTATGCAATTATTTGTAAGACTCGAACGTAGAGTATGTAGGCGAGATCACATTTAAAGATTATTTAACAAAAAATATGCTGTTGCAAATGTACAAGTCTGTGTATTATTGCGTATGTTTTAAACGGTTTCTATTTTATAAGTTTACGCAACTCTGTAACTTTCCTCTTAAGCTTTTATGTTTTATATGTTGGTGGTAGAGATACACATATTTTTATTTCCCAATAACAATTTTAAAAATTAATCGGTTTGCATCATCATCATGATAGATTTTCTCACCTTTTTAAAACAATTGCTTGTACAAAAAGGAGAAGAAAAGTTGAATCTTTTTGTTATATTATTTCCAATTAAATTAAATTATTTTTTTATACAGCTTATTAAAAATGTCCCAAAACGTCCAGTTCTCCACGAATACTACATTATGTAGTACTCATGCATAAATTAAAAACACCATCACGAAATTTGAATTAATCAAAAACGTTACAATCGTCTCTAAGGTCAATTCGTGCTTTACAGTTTTGTATAGAAAACGGTATCATCCAATTTAAACTAGTTTTTTAAGCGAAACAAAAACTGGTAGCAATTTATAATTAGATTCTCTGTATTATTTATTTGAAATAAATGAACGTAATTAAGTAATTATTGATAATAATAATTGCTCCGCATTCCTAACAAGCCGTGACTTGTTTTTTGATTCCATCGCAATACCAAATTATAAATATATTTTAATTATACCCAACGCGTATCCTCGTGCTTTGAAATCTATGCTTATAAATCACTTTTAGTACTTTTTTTTATCGAAATCATGGTTATCTACATAAAGACATGCAAAAAGGATTTGTATGCGTTTCATTTAAAGTTTTTTTAAAAATGCAGTAGGATATTAAATCTTCATGACCTTTGCAAAACCAATACAGGATGAACCATCCAATATATAATAATTTCGACGAAATATTGTAATCTTTAGAATAGCAGTACTCCATTACTAATCTAGTCAACAAGTGCCTTTTTGGCCAACTTTTTTCAGCAGTCTCCGAAAATTATGATCGAGGTGTCATTCGATTCGGGGTGGCATCTGCCCCTGAATGTTTTCATTTCTTAAATTTCATATTTAATGTTAAAATAATTTTTATTAATAAAGTGTCCAAAGTACGGCTTACGGAAGCCAGAACACCCGTTTTCGGCCATATTTTCATCCCTCTGGGAAAATTATAAATATTGGTCCTACAGTTCCGGGAGTCGGGGTTTTTTTTAGGAAATTTCCTCCTCTTTTCAAATCTTTTTTTTAATTTGAAAAATCTTTATTAGTTTTTGAGATATTTGCAAAAAACTAAACCCCCCCTTTTTTTTAGTTAATTGTTAATAACTTTTGCAATTTTTGTTTGCGGAACTTCAATTTTTCAAAAATCATCTAGATGCCATCCCGAATCGAATGACACTTCGATCATAATTTTCGGAGACTGCTGAAAAAAGTTGGCCAAAGAGGCACTTGTTGACTAGACTATACATGAATCAGGTGGCGCCGGCACGTCAGTTGTGTCAAGATGTTATTTGTTGAGGAAACTTGAGTTTTAAATTTTTGCCGCGTAACATCATTGGCGCATGTTTGAGGAAAACGTCGACAGGCCCAATGGCCAGTATATCAAGAAGCTACACACGGTAAACGAACGCTTTCGGTGATATATCACAAAAAGAATCGAGTGATTAAAGTGTGCCGGAACATATCCTCAACCATCCCAGGCGCCTGGATACGGACAGTAAATATAGCTTCACCAGGTAGGAGCCTTCTAGATTTTTTTTTCTCTTTTTGCGTTGATGATTGTTACATTTTATTAAATTTATGAAACCAATATAGATACAGTCCACCAACATTTTTTCATATTTCTTTCTTTAACATTATTTGTACATTGGTTGAGCCCTGCAGTTAAATGAAAACGATCTTTTGCCTTGAAGTACCGTATAAAATGCGCGAAATGCAACAACAGATCGTATCAATTTACAATACTTACTATATGAGTAGAAACAAGAAACCGCAGAAACTGAGACCACGTATAGGAAGGAAGAAGCATAGGAGATACCTTTTTACAGTTGAATTGTTAGCAGATAAATTACTATAAGATAATGTTGGTTTCATTGATTTGGAAAACACTTTTGATAAGACACCTCGGGAAGCGTTATGGGACATCTTACAAAAATAGAGAATTTGAGAATAAGACAATGAGTATAATAGAAAAAATATATAAAAACAACTGATACTGCGTAATTCGCGAAAATAAAATACAAAAAGAATTAAAACAGAGTGGGGATAAGTCCACTATTAATTATTATCTTTATGGATGAACTTATGAAACAGCTACATACATACATAAAAGAAAATGGGAGGAATACAAATAAAACCAAAACTAAGGTGATGCACATATGTAGGAACAGTAGAAAAATGAAAATTGCAATAGATGGAACAAATATTGAACAGGAAAAAAGTTTTAAATACTGTAGTGGAAATTCAAGAGAACGGAAAACAAGATATTGAAATTAATAATGAGATACAAAACACTGTAGACTATGAGCCCATGGGGAAAAAAGTGTCGCGATCTGAAATCCATTCAGAACGATAGTTTATCATGTCACCATCGGTTCCAGCACTATGGCGTTCATTTTCTCTTTCGCAGAAAAGCGTAGTGGAAAACTGAACAATTTATTTTTCACCCCCTGAAACCGTGATTTGAGACTGTACGCCCTTTGTTACATTTGATAGTAGAATAATGGGAGATCGGTCCAGACTCTATGACGTTCAAAAATAATCGTGAGGAAAATCTAGGAAAATTGTTGGAAACTCTCATTTTCCACCCCCTAAAAATGTGATATGAAACTGTACGCCATTTGTTACATTCGATAGTAGAATCATAGGAGATCGGTCCAGACTCTATGACGTTCAAAAATAATCGTCCGGAAAATCTAGGAACATTTTTATGAAACTCCTATTTTCTACACTCTAAAAAGGTGATTCCAAACAGTACGGCATTGGTTTCTGTAGATTGTGTAGATTATACAACATATAAATAAAGATTTGACAGAAGTGCCGTACAAAAAAGTTGTGTGAAAAGCCGTGGGAAATTGTTTCTTTTCCGAACGATTATTTTTGAACGTCAAAGAGTGTGGACCGATCTCCTATGATTCTACTATCAAATGTAACAAATGGCGTACATTTTCATATCACGGTTTCAGGGGGTAGAAAATAAGTTGCTCACTCAGCGGCAAAACTTCCATATATCATTTTCTATTACTACTTTGTTAAAACTTATAACCAATTTTATGTATCCAGTGAAAATGGTTCTTTTGCTACATTGTACATCAGGCACTTCTTTTCGGAACCGCTTACTAATTATTTCTGCCATTACATGCTCGCTTTCCTCGTACATGCTATGCACCACCCAGGTGTACAACTAATAATAACCCCAATAGATCTAGACAGACAAGGGATATTTTCATGAATTGAAAGTGAGTTAGTAGTCGTCTACTTTGGATAATGCATCAAAATTGTAGGATTCACGGATTTATGTTGCTTTGTTATAATATTTAGTTACTTGTTTCTTAGTTTTATGGTTATTTTCGTATCTTTACTATTGTTAAATGGACATGTATTAGTTTATTTTTATATATTTGTGCAGTACGATGCAAAATTGTTCATATATCTCCATCTCGAATCTTTAATGTCATAAGAAAACGCTTTATCTCTCAGATTCTTCAAGGAATTTAGATATGGCATTATTCAGAAATGAAAATAACTAAAAGCAATTATTGCATCAACGTCCTTTAAACTTATAGTCTGTACCTGGGTTCACTAACAAGTGTGTCTTTAGAAAAAGTCACACATCTAATATGAAGTGGGTGCTGTCATTATTTTAGACCCTATTAAGTATACCTACCCTTTTTTGTTACGAACTAGCAGAAAACCCTGTACATTAAGTTCAAGTTTACAGAATATTCTTTAATATTTTCATTGTCTAAGATTTTTGAAGAATTTTCCACCTACACTAGATAAAATGAACAAGATAAAATGACGACCGTTAAAATTTGTTTCCATGTCGATAGAAATAATCTCAAAATTATGTAGTAGAAAAGCAATGGGAACCGAGCTCTCCATTCTTACAGCTATTTTTCTTCAATTTAGCTAATAATTATGTGTTATTGATCAAATATTGGTTTAATAACAGGTTTCAAACACCAGTACTGTTAAAAATAAGGATGTAATCAAGGATATATACAAACAATTACGTTTTAAAAGTATACAAGTATCGAAAAACAATTTGTGATCGTCGAGAAAGAAGAAAGCGAAAGTTAATCTGAGATCTTCATTCGCGAATACCACAAATTCTTTGTGAATCGATAACAAGTTATAGACCAGTCGTAAAATATACGGTTTCCACTACTAGCTGTGAAGTTGACAATTATTGCGTCTTGTAGCCAACTGAGAAGTTGAATTAGTAGTTGATAATTTTTTTTGTTGCTAACCTTAGTCAATAATGAACAAATTCAAATGTTTTGACAATACAGGGATAGTAATTTAACAAAAACTTGTACAACATAAATTTGTATACCCAGGAGATTGTCTTTAACATATTTGCTGCTTGAAATTAACTAATAAGATTAAATTATTTAAATAAAAATGCCATTAGTTGGAAATTCGCCCTCAAATAAACATGACTGGTGACATAAGGAGTGCATTCATAATAAATGGATTAGGTGAGGAGCTGAAACAGGTAATGTACGGGTTAGGTCAGGTTAGGTTGGTAAGACAACGGGGTAAGCGCATTGGGAGAAATTATCTTGAATTATTAGGGTGCTTCCTTCCGATCTGTAGACACTGTCAAAATTTGATTTTAACATTGAAATGTGTTGTTCATTTTACGTTGATTTCAGAAAGACATGAATAGAGGAATGTTTTTAGCTTTAACATTATTAACAGTGGACTTTGAAAATCTTCTGTTGATGGAAACTGGTAGCTAACCTTAACTCACGGAATACCGATGATTACAGCTTTTCAGAATGAATAATAATAATTATAATGAGAGACGATTGTGTTGAGAAATAGGAGGAAGAAAAGATATCCACCAAGTTATCATTCAAGTCACCAAACTTGAAAGTGATATGTCACTATTTTTGTTACTAAAACGTACGATTTTCTCCAAGCAATGGAAATTGACATTATGATTCCTCCGATACGACTGGCAATCGGACATCGGGTGACGGATTTGTGGAAATCCACCTTCAGATGTTAAAAACAAATAAATATTGTTGTTATTACCTGGCCTATTTGTTTGTTGTTGTGGAGATACAAATTGGATTGTCACTATGTTTGCTTAAACGGAGGTCAATTGTGTCAGATTTCTCTTACTCAGTGGCAGAAACTTACATAATACACAAATTAATGCATTGAAAATTGTAAAAAGGATCCATCGTTTTTAACAGATCTCCTGCACGATTCAATGAGTTATCGAGAAAAATAAAATAAATGGATTTAGGCATGTTTGGCAAAGTACATGTATTACTGTACCAGAATGTTATAAAACCTACATATCGATATTCAAAGTATAATTTCCTAATACACATAATTCATTTGGTCGCACATACCATAATCGTACCAATTTTTCATCTGGCGAATGGTACAAAAAGAATACCCATAACTGTTATGGTTTCGACGTAGTAAGATTTTTCTAGGAAAGTGAATATATTAAAACAATTCTAGTTTTTCGAATTCTTTTAGAAGCTATTTAGTAACATAGGCATATTTGTTGAAATATTCTTTTATTTTTAAATTCATCAGCTAGTTGCTTCTGAATTTCTCCTTCGATTACATTAAAGTTACATTTATAATTCCCCAAGGATGCAGTCGTAGAAGAGAAAAGCTTGCAATTGAAATTATATAATTTATATTATTTCCAAGAAATTATGAAACACTCAGTTTAATAAATATTTGTGAGTGCTGACTTTATTTTTTGGCATAAACCCGATCTTCAAATGGTGTTCAAATTGAATTTTCTAAAAAAGGGTCTCCTGTAGTTTTCAAATAAATCAGCAGATTGTGGATTCCGTTTTTATTCCAATTTTGACAACACCCTGTATAATTTAAAAGGTAACTTTACAGTGTGAACGATAAAGCGGTATGTGGTAAATGGTTCCTAAGAAATTTAAACTATTATTCAAATTACATTAGAGGATATTGAATTTTATGTACATGGTGAAAAAGTGTAATTTCCATATAGAAAACATTACAACTCAAAACGGTGCTGATATATTTGAAAACTGCAGGAGACCCTTTTTTAGGGTCTTTCATTAAAAATTACAAAGTTATGTGGAACTTCCGGTATTACCGGAAGTAGAGTGGTGACAGCAATATTTTCATTAAATAGCTCATTATTCAAAACTCCTTCATGCCAATTTTCATAATTCAGATACCTTTAGCTCTCGAGATATTTCTAATTGACTGTTTATCTGCCGCACCCTGTATATACTGTTCAATACGATAAACAATTTAATAATAAAAAAGTCACCTAAGCCTCCGTTCTACTGCAACGAACTAGCAACGCTTAGGTACATCCAACTTGCAAAACAGAAAAATATCACATTATATATTATAAAAAAGCTAATTTAAATTTCATACTACCATGTTGTGTATGTTAAATTATACTGACACTATTAAAGTTCTTGGATTTAATTCCATATCGTTCTCTAGGGGGTACCCGACTACACCACGTTTATCGATCTTACATTGTAGCGAGTTTATTTGCAAAAAAAGGGCATGGATAAAACCGAACCAATAACTTCTCTAAAGGAGGCCTTCTCGTGAACGGACAATTCATAAAAATTATTCAACATTTATGATAGAGAGGCACGCAGCAATAATAGTAATTCATAGTGTTTCGTATACCAATGTTCCGAACGAGAGCACTTTACCGATGTGTTTAAGGCAAATATTATTTTCTATTGTTCGTTAAAAGGACATGGAACAACGTCAATGGCGTAGTCAAATCAATATCTGCATATCGCTCATTCGAAACAACAGTGCACAACTCAAAACATTTTGTTATTATGGAAACACATTTTAATATGTTTCAGTGGCAGCTCGTGGGTTTTTTGCAAGGAGAGAAATATCGCTGCCGAGAGTTTGGTTCATTTTGACATGCTGTTGATTCAAAAATGAATCTTTTGTACCAATTCACCTATTATTTGCAAATTGGATGGACTGTCAAAAAAAGCCAGTCACTTGTGATTTCTAGATAGGTATTTATTTGTTCAATAATTTTGAAAATAGACGAGTAGGACAAAGATAATTGTTAGTGTTATCTCTTGCCTTTGACACTGTCCAAGGCTTTTGCACCTCTTTGTGTGTTGAAAATATGTGATTGTATTCCATACGTCCCGTAAATTCTCCTTTTTGATCTAATTCTTGTTGGAAATGATGTACTTTGCAGTTTACTGCTTCGGTAACTCCCCCAGGCAAGTTCAGAAGAGAATAAGCGAAATATTTATTTTCTTTTCTCTTGGTTACACTGGAGTTGTTGATTTTTTCCATATGCTTTTAATACTTGACTCTTGTAGTCTGCTCCTTTTTTTATGTTCCAAACATAATATTCCATAATTTTTACTAATTATTCGGCTGGAGATAATAAACTGCGTAAACTGTCACCAACAGGAAGCTTCGGAAACACACGTAACTAGACATATATTCTCCGACACTGTCTTTTTAATTCCTGCAATGGATTGTGTTCCAAATGTTATTTTTGATGTTTTCTAACAAGAAATAACACAATGAAATTTTAAATGAATATCCAAACCACAATAACAAAATTGGCATTGATCAATGCCAGTATATGCAAAATATTCAGAACGTGGCACAACAATTAAGCACAAAAACACAAAAAAAATGTATACGGTAACATCGCAATCACACTAATTAATTATTTAAAACATTAAAAACTTAACAAAACAGCGATTTATTAGATTGTAAAAGATTTTCAGAAGTCAAAAACACTCCTTAGCCAGCCAGGTTGCTCTATGATGTCACTGTCACTGCCACTGTCACTGTCAATACAATTATGTTTGTAGTATCGGTTGTTATGGGAAACGAACGTTTTGCAATTTTTTATGCCTAAAGTAATTTCCCTCAAGAAACTTCAACTTTTCGTTGTCAATGACAACCAAAAAGCCTACTTTTCAATGTGATTGTAAAAGATTTAAATTTTTAATCTCAAATGCTCGTTTTTATTGTCAATTTAAGATATTTAATAAAAAATAGTACATGTAGAATCCTTTTGGTGAGCCTAGAACAAAAATATGTCACCTGGAAAATTATTATTTGACTGTGACACTGCAAATATAAAGAAACTCTAACGTAACAACGCAACAATAAAGCAAATTGTACAACAAAGCAGAACTAAATCGTGCAAGTTGCAACAATGGACGTGAGACGTGCGTCAATCAATCTATCCTTATAACCTTATAACTGGAGGAATGAAAGTGGTGAAAAAATATAATGTGATGGAAATAAAATTATAAGAATACATTGTCAATTTGAAATAAAAAATGAAAAGGTTAAACTTGTATAGTAAAGCACTTTGAACTGAACAGTAGTAGAGCTAACAGTGTAGTTTTTTTTTTAATATTTTGTATTTATTATAATTTGCGCATGGGGCCATTCGGAACACGCAAGGTACAAGTTGGATCCACTTGTTATTGATCTTTTCGTATGAGCTTCCTTTCTTTCGTCAGACCTAGCTGTACCTGGTTTCTAAAGAATATCCTGACCAAATTTTAATTGAAAATTTTAGGTCAATAACAATATTTCTGTATTCTGTAAACGAACTGGATATAATCAATAAGGTTGCCAGGAAGGAGGTCAGTTCCTCTTCAAATCTGGCAAAGAGTATTACCTCTATTATGGTCTCTATTATGGTCTGGTTGTAAGGTTGATGCCAATAACTGGGAATACTGGAACATTACCAGCTCACGAATAGTAGGTACTACACAAGACCAACGAGTACAGTTAAGGCCAAAGTTCGTGACCCTTACAAAAAAAAATGGCGTTAAAAAGCATGGTGCTATATTATATTGGACGCCTTGCGACCTGAAAAGGGTTGAAGGTAAGATTCCCCTTTATTTTAAAATGTCTAGTCGTATTTAAATATAATAGGAAAACAATTTAGTTTTCTGAATAAAAAATACGTACGATAACAGCCGTACAGTGTAATAAGTGCTTTAGGAACATTTTAGATTTATAGGTTAGCTGGTAGATTATCATTATAATCAGTTTATTATGGAATTGGTAAAAAAGTATTGAGAATAAAAAATAAGTAAACACAAGAATCAGGGTATTCAACAGTTGTTGTGACTTACTTTTAAGATAAAAAAGGTAACCGTTTATTACATCACAATAACGTTACGTCCCAGGATATGAAGAAATATGTTCCAAGTCATAAGCATTAATTTATGGACATCGCTATGGAAAACTAAATTAAAAATGCGGTGGGAAATATCGTCGTAAAATAACTCGTGTTAACTGTTACCAATCGATTATCACAATCGTACAAATAAACAAATGAAAAATGCCGGATAGTTTATTGTTTGTTTTTAGCCATAATTGGTGATCTAGCGCTTTAGAAGTTTCTTAATGTTATTGTTTTGGAAAAAAATGTGTATAGTTCTAATAAAATTTAATTGTGTAGTATAACGATCAGCGTGGAAAATGTCTAATTATGAAATAAGTGGCGAAATAACGGTTAACAGTATTCAATATTCAAAGTAATAAATAGAATAGGTACATATCCATTGTACATTAATTTAAAAATATTATGAGGTAATACGCTTCATTTTAATAATACAAATCTTCTTATTTACCTCCAGAAAGTTTTTGAAGAAATAGTTTGGCATAGAAAAAATTGTGGAAGGTATAAACAATTTTTTTAAAGTTTAAAGTAAATTTTTGTTTCTTACAAATATTTCAGAAACTATTGCAGATATTAAAAATAAATAAAAAGATTTTTCAAAAGCAGGAAATTTCCTTCCTTCAGGAACCAGCAGATTTTATAATTTCAATTGTTATAGCTCAAATAAACATAATACATTTTTCCAACTATCTCATTTTTTGGTTGTCTTACTACATTGCAATGAATTTTTCTTAATTTTCAATTCATCTGTTTAAATAACTGATTATTTGGAAGATAGTCTGAAAATATAATTAATTATTAATTATAATTTTTTTGGCCACTCAATATTAATATCTAAGAAACATTTTTTCAAATCATTTCTTTCAATTTCTCATTTACTGAAAAATATAGTATATTGAGTATTAAGAACGGTTAGGGTTGTTTACCGGTCGATAGCAATGTTTGGAGCAATTTTGCTGGAGACTGGTATTATCCTTAACGTTCAAGATGCTTAAGCCATTTTTTGCGGGATCGTATTGAATTTCGAATAAAATAATTTAAATTTCTTCGAAATGAACGAAATGTCAAAAGTGACATTTATATTTCTCGATCAGCTTAATAGTATATTAAGTACCTATCAAGAACGGTAAGGGTTGTTTACCGGTCGACCGGTACCCTTAAAGTTCGGAATGCTTATAACATTTTTTGCGCGATCGTATTGAAATATTGGAATTTCGAGTAAAACAAATTAAATTTCTTCGAATTGAACGAAATGTCAAAAGTGACATTTATACTTCTCGATTTGTTTAAAAATATGCATTTTGGTGAAATCTCATTTCCATGACAACGAAAGGTATACGCATTTACATCACGAATTATGCTGTGTCACGAATTCAACCACAATTCAACCATTTGACATTCAGTTCTTATTTCCATCTATGATTTCCATTTCTTGTTGTTGTAGTAGTTATAGACCAGTATTTATAATTTCAAAGTGCACCAATTGAAAAAATAGCGTAAAGTATTCGTGGATAACTGGTCTTCAAAGCTCTTGCTCTATCGCGCGTGTTTTAGAGACCTTAATATCCACTTATACTTTAATATACTATTTTTTTATTTGTTTATTTAATAAACCATTTTTTATAAACAAATTTACTGTAATGCTGAATTGTTTTTTCAATAGCGTGTCGTTTTTGAAAAATAATTTTTCCATATTTTTTAGAAAATTTGAAATTTTACAATCTCTCGTTCCCAAATCTCCATCAACATTGTTTACTAATACGTATTATTTTACAATGAATAGAATAGCTAAAGCTTGGAAGAAAAACTCAAATCTTATTATTAAATAATTCGCTATTGTCAATAAAAAATCAGGAATCTCATGACGAAATCTGTAGATGTATCAATTACCCCACTGTAGCTTTGGACTAACACCAAATCACATGCATATTTCTATATTCTCTCAATTTTTTAAAGTTAAACTGGTAAACCAGAGAATTCCTTTTGGTGCTTTACCATTGTGTGAATAAAAGACGATAAAATCCCTTTTGTGTAATAATAATAGAATGCAAGGTCACTGAGTGATGCCGCCATTGAGATTAAAGTAATAGTTTTTTTTTTATTTAGTTTAGTAACAATACCGTTGTTTCTTTATCTCTCTCTTTCTATGAGGGTAGGTGTGTCGATTTATAGACATTGTCAACATTGTGTGCAACAAATGCAAGAATTATTCATTTATTTAAATTATTAGTGCACATGGAATAGTACATTGTGTCACTAGGGCAGAAAATAAGATTTAGCAGCCCAAGATTATTAGATGCACAAGGTATATTTTCCGCCTACCAAATAAACCAAAAAATTGGAAAGTGTCAAACACTGACGTTCAATTAAAAATTACGTGATATGTCGAAGTACTCAAATGACAGATGGTAAAAAACGTCGAAAGTCGTGGCCATTGAAAAAATTATTGAAACATACGCTTCTTTCTATTAAAAATTACCTATAGCAGAATTCTAACTACAAGGGCAGAAAGTTCGGCTCGGCTTCGCCTCGGGCATTATGGCGCACAGTGCAGGAATCTTAGACTTTCTGCCCATGTGGTGTAGGTATACTATTTTTCCTAGGACCACACAGGAAAGTAACTTATATCGCACTGCACACTCCCACGGAAAGTGGCTTATATCAAAATACCTTCATATTTATATCTAATACTTTCTACATTCATGCCTATAATCTGTCAAATGCATAATTTCTATTAAGATTGACCACTGTCTAGCTGTAAAATTTATCAATATATCAAACAAAAACAATTTTTTAATATTATTTTTTTATTTCCAGGTGAGTACACTTCAAATTTTTACTCCCAAGATTTGGTAAGTTTGTTACGTTATTTTCTTCAAGAAGAACCCCATTAATTTTTTATTCGCAAAAGTGAAAGGAAAAATGATCAGTTACCAAAATAAGGACCATGTACAAATAAATGAGCCGCGAATTTGGAACCAACGATCTAATTTCCTGGAAGGAATGTTTTTTCATGGTTTCTGGTTTCTCTGAGAAAGTGGTGAATCGTCGTAATTTCTACTTGGACATTTTTTGAATACCTGGAACCCCGGCTCCCAAACCTACCTCTACTTTGGAAAAGTCTGTAAACCAGGTTGCATTAGCCTGTATGCCTGGTCTAGTTATTTGGATCTTATTATTAAAGCTATACTTGCCGTAATATATATTGTGCGAACTTAAAGTTGTCGGCTCTTTGTTCGAATGTAATTCGATATGTTACCGCCATAGTCCATAATACAGGGTGAGGCAGATAAACGGTCAATTAGAAATATCTAGAGAACTAAAGGTATCTGAATTATGAAAGTTGGCATGAAGGGGTTTTGAATAATGAGCTATTCAATGAAAATATTGCCGTAACCATTCTACTTCCGGTTATACCGGAAGTCGCACATAACTTTGTAATTTTTAATGGAAGACCCTGTATATTTTTAAATTTTAGGAATATTTACGTTATTCTGAACATTTTTTGTTAATACTTCCCTATACCTATCTTGAACCGTTTTTGAGTTGTAATGTTTTTTATATGAAAATGACACTTTTTCACCATGTACATAAAATTCAATATCCTCTAATGTAATTTGAATAAAAGTTTAAATTTCTTAGGAACTATTCACCACATACCGCTTCATCGTTTACACTGTGAAGTTACCTTTTTTATTATACAGGGTGCTGTCAAAATTGGAATAAAAACGGAATCCACAATCTTCGCGTAATTCCTTTTTTTCAAATGGGACACCCTGTATGTTATTATTTATTTTAGAAGAATACGTTGTCCACTATCGATATGTATTACTATTCCCTATACCTATCTCCTGCAGTTTTCAAATAAATTAGCTTTATACATTTTTGTCACAAAAAATTAATTTATCGTTGCCTATGGAATATTCTGACAAATGACACTTATTGTTAATGTTTAATAGTCACCTTGTTGTATGCCGTTGTGTGAAAGGTATAATAATAGTTTGCCTTTAATTTTCTTAACAAAATAATAATGGCACATTTAGGATATACAAATAATGATTTTTTAAATTTAATTATGATTCACGGTGAGTATAACAGAATGGTATCCAGAACTTGCCGTGTATTTGCTGAGAGATATCCTGAAAAGCCTCGACCAAATCATAAAACTGTAAAACGTTTGCTACACAACTGTTCCCAGTTTGGTCAGCTTAAAAGTAAAAGAAATAAGCCCAAGACCCATGTTGATAATGAGGATTTACAAATACACATCCTGGGATATTTTGCAGCTTATCCAAATTAATCCTTAAAAGAGTCTATAAATGTTTGGAAGTTGATGGGCAACACTTTGAACATTTTTTGAATTAACAAGCTAGTACCTTATTATCTTTGAGTATCTGTATAATTGTTCAATGTTTAATCGAGTGTTTAACTCAATAAATTAATATCACATAGCCTATAAGAAAATTAATTTTTTGTGACAAAAATGTATAAAGCTGATTTATTTGAAAACTGCAGGAGATAGGTATAGGGAATAGTAATACATATCGATAGTGGAGAACGTATTCTTCTAAAATAAATAATAACATACAGGGTGTCCCTTTTGAAAAAAATGAATTACGCGAAGATTGTGGATTCCGTTTTTATTCCAATTTTGACAGCACCGTATAATAAAAAAGGTAACTTCACAGTGTAAACGATAAAGCGGTATGTGGTAAATAGTTCCTAAGAAATTTCAAACTTTTATTCAAATTACATTAGAGGATATTGAATTTTATGTACATGGTAAAAAAGTGTCATTTTCATATAAAAAACATTACAACTCAAAAAACGGTTTAAGATAGGTATAGGGAAGTATTAACAAAAAATGTTCAGAATAACGTAAATATTCCTAAAATTTAAAAATATACAGGGTCTTCCATTAAAAATTACAAAGTTATGTGCGACTTCCGGTATAACCGGAAGTAGAATGGTGACGGCAATATTTTCATTGAATAGCTCATTATTCAAAACCCCTTCATGCCAATTTTCATATTTCAGATACCTTTAGTTATCGAGATATCACTAATTGACCGTTTATCTGCCGCACCCTGTATAACTTGAAGAGGATATACGATTAGATTAGCTGCATTAAAATTATTACGTCCACTATAAATGGTTCCCCTTTTTACTTCTCGATAAGCTTTCGATAGTCAGCTCTGGGCGGTTGAATTACTATGTGTAGCGGTGATAGCAGTTGGACCTAGACCCTCATCTCTTGGAAGTGGATGTGGATTTCATTACACGATCGCTAGAAATGCTTTGTGTGAAACTTATAGCTCTCACTTGCAGTGTCTTTGTCCACCAAACTACTGATCCGTAGGCTATAATTGGTCTATAGCTAATATGTATTTTTGGGTTGACATCCCAGTTATTCCTACTCATTCCTCTGCATCTGAAGGTGGGTGTTCAATAAAAACCAATCTTTGGCGAATGGAATAACTATTTGTTTCAGGCCAGGTAGTGCCTTCTGTTTCGTAAAGCAATAATCAACTATATTCAAGTAGGTTTGCATTCTTTCGATACCAACCCAGCAATCTTGCCCCTCGCTACAATAACCAAGTAGTGAACTAACTTGTAGAAAAACACCTTTCAACTGCTGCAATAAACACTGTGCTGTCAATCATTTAGAAATAGACTATGACGTCAACTTCTCTTGGCATATACAGGTCTTCATCTTAACAGGCTGAATTTAAAATGTCCTCTCCAGAAAAATCCGTTAGTCTATCTACCAAATCTATCCATCTAATGTTCACTTTCCCAAAAACCAAAATATATATATAAATGCCCTTCACTGTATTCTCATGTCTGTCAATTGAGTGAGGACTTTGCCCTTGAATATCTGAATATCCGATTGCAATTTTTACGTAGGATTGTATAATGACACAGCTTGTGCATATAAGCGTTAAATTCTGCAGTATCTATAACTGTAAAGTTGAAAATATTCTAAAAAAACCCAAGCATTGCAACATGTTTTTCTCCGCATCGAGTGATAATTAGTTATGATGAAATAATGAATTGACTTCTTATCCATTAGTGCGCGGAAATTATTTCTGACAGTTTGAATTTCTAAAATCGTGTTCGAAGAAAAAGGGTTTGAAACGTTCGAATGTTAAATTAATTTTCTTGTGTAAAGGCAAACGATGTGAATGTGTTTTAAATAATTGCTAATTATAATTTTTTTTTTCGTTTAAATGAATGGATGAAGTTGGGAGAAGGTGTAAGGTTCCGGTCCACTTCCATAACGGTTGCCTAATCTGGAGAAATTTGATTTGCTTTCATAACGTTATCGCGCGAAACTTCTAGGTTCATAGGAGTCTTTGAAATAACAAAACTCTCTTTTTGCATTCACTTTTACACTCCACATTTTCCTTTCATTTGCCTTAGTAATGTCATTTTCAAGTGTCCTTTTTCCTTCCTTCGATATGCTATTCGACTGTAGCATAACTATTTTTCTAGTTGATTTGCTATAGCGTCTTTTGTACGCTCACTGCCTTCTGCTTTGGTAGGGATGTAAAATAATACATTGTAATACTTTATTATCTATCTGCTGTACGAGCCAGATCTACCACATTAACATCTGAACACCACCAGAAGACAGATGACAACTGAAATACAAAATCCAATATAACATAAGGTGAAACCATTCATTATTTATAGGCTGTAAAATCTAGCCCTAAACATATAGCCTTGTCTCTGTCTCTTTCCAGTTCCTTATTTCCTTTTTAGCGACATCTTCCATTCCTTCTTTCCACTTATTTGCATCTCCTCTCATTTTCTTTCCTTCCGATATTTACAATGCTACCTCATTGACGCCCCTTTTTTCTTTGTGTCATTTCTATAAGTTTGTAACCTCTTTTGTACCCCAAAAATCCTCAAGGTTGAGTCCACATCTAAACTTCTTGCTGCTTGTCTAATTAGCCTTCAATATGCTTTCCTTATGACTCCGACAGCTCTTGTTATGCCTTTGTTCACTCTGTAGCTGTAAATCCAGCGAATTCTCTTTTGGTTAATTTAGACTCCCTCCAATCTTTGGACAAATGAGCCTCGACACTCAAAAGGCTAATGAGATATTTTTGAATTGTATCTCAAGGTTTGGTAATATCCTATTTCGACTAACTCAAAAATCCTCAGATCCTTTCGAATGCTTTTGCTCCTTATATCTATTTGAATAAGATTTTATTTAAATGTTCCTTAATCCCTATGCCTACGGAGATAAAATCCTGCTAAAGTATTCGTTCTTATTTATAATAAATGTATCTGTACGCCTCATTAACCATCTAATAAAGTAAATTTGTTTTCAAACCAAACATTTTCAATTTGATTCGGTTTCTAACAACGCCGCCAGGCGAGCTATTTACCAAGCGTGTAATGCATAATATTATCGTCAAATTAATTATGCTGAATAGCGGATACAAATACTATTTTCCAAAAAAAAATTTATTAACGGAATTAAGATCCTAAAGTGGGTAATATATCATCTAAAGACCGATTGCTAGCTACTAGATACCTAATCTAATAATAAAATCATTCCAATTGATTGACTTCCTTTCGATTTCTAGCGTCTCGATGTAAAGAATTAAATTCCTATTCATATTACATCAAGCCATCAATTCGTACTTCCAACAGTGCACTTTGTAATATTATTATGACAATGTTTGTTTTTATATGAATTAATTCATGCTAGACCGGCCCGTATCTGAGCCAGCGATAAAGAAGGTTAGAGAAAGCGTTCTCTCTACTTATTATTTTATGCAGAGCGCCATCTATTGGAATGTCTTAAATAAATTGTGCCCAATTCTTTTCATTCTGAAGTATACTTACTCGGGAAAATTGAATTGATTATGTGGTTTTCTTGTTCCATAGGTTGTGAAAAATATCTTCTGTATGTTCTTTGTGTTATATTCATTATTTGGTTTGTTTTTTTAGAAAATTAAACCAAAAACTTCAATAATTTTAATTGTCCAATGATACAAGGTGTATCTGTATCCTGTATCTGTAAAGTAGGGAAGGTGAGTGTAGGCTCACAGCACTTAGGCCACATGTGACCCATTGTACATCCTCCCGAGGAGTTGTCCTAGGTCATCGTCGATCCTGTCCTTCCCAGGAAGGTGGACAGGTCACAAGGAGACATCTCCTTTATATCGGCAGGTGTGGGCCAAGACTCACCGAACACACATTCTCTTATTGACGATTACCCCGGACACTCGCATAAGACATGCCTGACAGTTTCATCTTCCTGGACACACATCCTGCATAGAGGTGTGTCCACTAGTCCCATAGTATGGAGGTGTTTCCTTACTTGACAGGGGCCAGTCAGAAATCCTACTGTTGAACGTAGGTTTTTCCTGGTCATCGCCAAATATTTCTTCGACGGCAGCTTCCCAGGGTCGCCCAGGGAGATCCTGGCAAGACTGCATACTTTGGTTCCATCCCATCTCTTAAGGGATTGAGCATGGGTGTAACGTTTGGCTAGTTCCGCAATAGTCGAAGTCGTTAGGCCGTAGGTGTCACTGGGTCCTAAATTTTTTTGACCAGCCGCTTCCATGGCTAAAGAATCGGCAATGCGATTACCTTTACTCCTGTCGTGCCCTTTAACCCACCTTAGGATAATATTGTTATCTGCCAACGCAATAGCTAAATCTTGGTGACACTCTAGTACTAGCGATATAACACGTTGTCTGTTCAAGGCTAATAGGGCTTGTCTACATACACAAGGTTTAATTAATTTGTTATCTAGCAAACCAAAATATCACACAATACAATATAATACGTTGTTTACTAAACAGTCAAGACAACACTAAGAAAACTGACAGATGGATCAGATCAGAGATAAAGGTTAGAGAAAAAGTATGTCTTACAACGTCATCTATTGTAATATCCCAAATCAACAAGAAGGGATGGTTTTCACTGTTGAATTTTGTATATGATAAAATCTTGACCTCTGACAAGAAACGAAGAAGATATTATTGTGTATTTAAAGGAATCTTTGTCATTTGCATATGAATGCGAATATAAACAACCAGAAGTTATGTGTTTTATGTGTATATTATCTTCACATTTCGTTTCCGTGTAAAAACAAATTCAATTTTATCGAAAGACTTATTTATGATTTAGATAAAAAAGATACTTTGTAACCAAACTAACATAGCAGGTTGATTTGAAAAATTTTTAAACAGTTCGACAAAAATTTAGAAAACCATACATACAAAAGTTGAAAACTAATTTTAAAAAGCGTGAAATGTATGATATTAATTGTTCTGACTTCCTCATCACTATAGGCTAGAAGTGACATACGTTTACGTTAGGTACCTTCGTCTGGGGATACATCAGAAAGTGTCATCTTCAAGGATTTTGCTTAGCCTTGCATGAAACATGTCAGCGACTTAAAAATCGATAAAAATTTGCCAAAAAAATGTTTAGTCTGAAAATTTTAATGTGAAGGTCGTTGATGATATTGGACCAGTAGGTAGCTGCTGATGTTCTCAAATATGTGATGAATGAACATTTTTGGAGCGAATGTTTTGTGATTTTTGAGTTGTCTGACTGGTCTTAAACAGATATCACTTCCTTGAGGTATCGCCATCTGGCTCCGCGGCAGTCAGCTCCGTCTACTAACAACTAATTTTCACATTGAAATAATCGCAGTTTTGAATTTTCTTTCATTATGAATTTATTTTTACGACTTGAAAATAAAATTCTATGATGTGAAGTGAAGCAAAGATGCAATTCGAAAAAAACCTTGTTGGGCACGTGCCCCATCGAAAAATCGTAAACATTTTTCGCAATAAAAATATTTCAAAGTCAACCGTATACAGGGTAATAATTTAATGTGAACCGGACATGCTATTTTTGCTATTTCTGCATCTTTATTCGTATCTCGATGTACAGTTTGGCAAACATATCTGAAGCTGAGAATCAAAATCAGTCAATAGCCGAAATGAGAAGGAACTACATGTACGCAATTGCTAAAGCAAGTTAGGTGGTTGCTTAGCAGCGGGCCGATCTTAACCAATTGTGTTCGTTCGGAGTACGTTTGCACAGCATTACTGTATTGAAAAAATAAAACACATAATATTTTTTTACCTTTCAACAATATTGTTGATAATAAAAAGTATATTTTTAAATAATCACTACTACATACTCAGCACTTTAGCTTTTTATAGTTAAACGTGGCAATATCGAATGTTCTCGACCGCATTCCTTTCATAGCTTCAGAGTAGTTTGCCAAACTATATAAGCTGTCGTGATGAACTCAAGTATCGTCTGGGTGTACCATATTTTTCTATCTTCATTGAGGTTTGTCGAGTTACGTAGCGAAAATCTACACAAACTGTATCTTTAAAAGTACAGAAGACCGAAAAGTAACCGGAAGATTCGATATTTTTTACGAAACTGCCCTAACCTAACCTCAAACACGTTATAGAAGAATATTAGGATAATTTAATTTTTGGTTGATTACTTAGAAATTGTGGTTTTTATATTGATAATGTTGAAAATTGTTCAGTTGGCATGATTTACGGAGAGTGGATCAGCCAAAGTCTGTTATATCGAAGATTGTCTCCAAACGTGATAGACTCTAGTAGGGTGGTAGGCATGACCTACGTCGTCGAACAGGCCTTTCAACAAGGCACATATTATAAGACTGTCGGAGGGTTCAACTTGTCTTTGTCTGGAAGATGATGAAGTAGCAGAGTATAAAATTTGTCCATTCATCGCCGATTAGATGTCTGATGTTTGGCTCTCTTCTGCGCTCTGACTTGAAATATTGTTCACCAAATAAACGAATCTTCTTTGCAAATTGCAGTGGAGGGTCATATAGACCAACTCACCATATCTAGAAAACTACCACACTCTCTGGCGTTACAAATATATTTCCAACTTCAGTTTTCACTTTCTATTCTAACAAATCAAAACATTTTGAAATACAAGATTTGGTACTCCTCTCGAAAGATAAAATCTGTTACTAAACCTTCGGGGTTTGTAAAATGTTCAATTAAAATGTTCACAATAGAAATACTTTTTGTTGTCCCTTTGTAGTATTTATTTATTTCTACACTATTGGCATGTGAAACTGAAAATTGCAAATTATCCTCTTCCCTCGTATTCTGGAACCTGGAAACCTAGCAATCAATGTTTACATTTTGCTACTGCTAGTATGTTTTTATTTTAACGATTTGAAACGAAAGTCTAGTAAAAGTGATTGAAATTGAATTTAATTTTACGGGCTAGGTGTTGTAGGCGCTCGTGTAATTTCCATCAATTACCTTGAACACATTTTGTTATTAACTCAGCTGTTAATTTGAATTAAAAGTGAATCATTATTGTTACGTATTAATTGAATTTTGAATTATTTATTTATTATGTAACTGTGTCGGAGTAATGGGTCTCTCCAGCTATACTTTTTCGACCAAAGATATGAGGAACATTAAATTGGAATAAGTATAGTATATTATACACCAATGTAAAGAAGAAAGCCTTATTATAAAGATATGCGAACAGTGGCGTAACTAGGTGGACAAGGTTCCCGGCGCATAGAGAAGGAATCGGGCCTTCACCCCTCTTTCTACGCTGCTCGGACTTAAATAAGAATAGTATACCATGAGTGGAACTTGTACCTAGCAGGCTAAATCCATACGTCATCTCCATGAGGGGTAGAACCTCCATGTGTTGACTGGAAGAAAATGACAAATGACGTTTTCGATTATTCACTTTCGGCTGCTGGTAGCAGCTCGTAGTGACTGAATTTCGTTCGTTTATTACCGGGCGTGACGCCTAGTCTTACCTTCCCCTTGCCTCTTGAGCACATACTGAAAAGTATGAGCTTCAAGCCACGGACATTAAATATTTGACGTTTGACCGGTTTGACGTTTATTTAAAGGTTAAGATTTTGCCGATTACGATTTAAACCTTACTAAAAATATCTAAATATTCAAAATTAATATTATCAAAAACATTATAATTGAAAACTGTTCTTTTAACATCACTGGAAATTCATTGGCATTGGCACATGACAAGTGGTTATGAGGATCCTAAAAAATTGTGTTCGTTTTGCTCAAAAGTCGTGACGACTGAGGCGTCACGCACAAGTGCTTGGAGCCCAAATAAAAGAAAAAGCAACAAAAGGTCGCATTCGAGTACCTACGCCAAATTTAATTGCAAAGCTGGTGAATGGATCTCGTCTACGTCAATTGAGAAAAGACCAGATGGTATACATTAATAAGTTGGAGCAAAAAATTGGGTCCAATTATACCGGAATATTTCTTCTTGAACTAATCACATTTCGTGAGCGGAAACCGTGGTTTCCTCCCTCACTCAGGTCCTCTCAAAGCCAATGAACCCTTAGCAAGAGTAATTATGATAACAAATAATCTCCGATGAACTTGTCTCCATAATGATGCTTCTTTGCGAATTTCACCTTCAAATTTTTCCATTTTTTTTATTTGGTTTCTTTACCTTTTCGGAAGTTTTGCCGGACCCAATAGTGTTCCAACCAGTGGTAGGGTTCTTTATCGAGCCCAACATCCATGGACTCGATACCTCGGTTTTACTTTTCTGTCAATGATACTTTTTTGCCATGCTTGGTATGCTTAACTTTGTTTGATAAATGTCTCCAGTTCCGAATGACCGTGCACCATGCATTTATTTCCCATTTTCTATTTATTAAGTTAAGATTAAAAACGTGATTTTAATGCCCTGAATTGAATAATATTTCGAACATGTTGAATTAATTGAGTTAATTGCCTACAATCCGAAAAAAGTTTCACTCCCATCGTGGTTTAATAAACCTATACAAAGTTTTTTTATATTTTGCTTGGCTCTTTTCAAAGCTTAGATTAGAGAGCCGTCGGGTCCAACAAAAGCTACGCCATTGGATGTGAAGCATAAAATACCAGTAGTGGAAAAATTTGTTTTTCCTACAGTCGCGCGTAAAATAACTAATTAGAATCACTATATTCAAATAAAATCGTAAACTCGAAAAATAGAGTTTTGCTACTTTACGCTCTAGCTAGAACAAAAAATTGATCTTTTTCGTTCGATTATTCCATCAAATTGCCAATTAAAATGGTTAAAAGTAGATAGTACAGTATTATCTGGTAACTTGACGTTCATTTATTTGAATAAATTTGTTATATCGTTTATTAGTCATGATGGTAATACCAATCAATGGAAAATATTTATTTATCTATGACACGACAGAAACCCAATATTCATAAGGTCAACCACTCACCTATGTGGTAACTAAAAGTTCAATAAAAAAACACTGATAATTTTTTGATGGAAGCTTCCTAAAAATGTACCCTACTGACGTAGATATATCAAACGTTAAAAGGTAAAAAATAGTTCCTTTGCCAAAATTCGAAGTTCAAATTCAAATGTCAATTAAAAGCTACTGGGTGTAGCGATCTCAAGTGGGTCATTATTATTCATCTTTGAAATTATCCAAAACTAAAACGTAACTTGATAATTGATTACTTATATAAGTTGGCTATGAAATGGAAAAAAAACTAAACCTAATTTATATTATTTCCCAATTAACTTATATAAAATAATTTCACAAATTTGAAATACTAAATTACTAAAACTGTTAAAATTGATGGCCATTTTCTACTCTTCTATTCTTCTATACGGGTTTGAAAAGCCTTCTCTGCGGTAACATGCAGTTTCTTAATATATTTTTATTAAATATGATATAAAAATATCCAATACTGATAGGTCTGGAGTCTGATTGGTCCGTTTGTTCCAATCCAAGGGTCAAGAAAGTTGTGATCCAAAAATTCTTTCCATCATGATGAGAGTATATTGAATTACGGTTAGCCAGCATCACATCAAAATTTTGAGATATTTGTTTGAAGCTCCCTCAAAGTATAATAATAAATGTAGCTCCTGTTGCTAACGTCTAGTGATATCCCTATTGAAAATCAAATACTTGGATTATATCAAGAAGACGGTACCACTAAAAAAATTATTAGCACACCATTGAATTCTAGGAACAAATCAATATAACAGGATATCTACCTTTTGATAACTTTTGTAATGGTAGATATACAGGTATTCCCAAAAAACACAGTTTTCTAAAATCGCTCTGTATCTTAGATTAAAATTAATTAAACTAGTTTATAAACAAATTTTGGCCGCTTTAAGTATAAAAATATTTCCCCGATTCGCGAATACCGATTTGATCTTTTTTAATAGCCGAAAAACCCTACAGTCTCACCCAAACTTGGACTCGCCGTACCTCATGAATGAAGTCTGAATCGTTCAGCAACCGCACGGTGTTTTCAAAAGATTGACTCTGCCCAGTTGGTAATCTAACCTGCAATATATTCCGGTTAAAGACTTGATCTTTTCTCTGTCGATGTTCAAAGAGGCTTCTTCTTTCAATATTGAGGTCGTGAATGACCTTAAGTATAGGATCTAATCCCAGTTGTTGCAAAGGAATATGAGTACCTAATTTCTTCCTGAACCTATGAAAAACATGGTCAATAAGGCAAAGCCTCTAACAATTTTCTTCTTATTTCCCAGCTAAGGCTTGCTGTCTCGGTTACCGTTAAAAGGTATACAATACAAGTAGATCTTCGCCTTGTTGCCTTATTGATTGCACCTAATTTAATTAGTAGTATATAATAGGTTATCATAAATAGTCTAGAAGTAGAAAAAATGGAAGGTGGCAAAATAAATATCACCTCAAATTAATTATCATTAAAAACTTTCTTGTGCGAACTCGTAAAACTTGAACAAAGCGTATTATTTGAAAATGTAGATCACCTTTTAAATTCTCGTTACCATTCATATAGTTTCAAATAATTACCGAGTAGAGGAAAAGTTATTTTTACACCTCTTTAAATACTGAAACAATAAAAACAATGTTTTTCAGACCCAATTCTTTTACAAAACCGTTACGACCATTACATCCTTGTTAAAAATATCCAACACATTAGCACCCAATGCTCTCTTCACTAGTCTAAACAAATTGACCATTATATTGGTTCCTCATTGTCCTTCAAAACAATAGCTTGTTTAGCAAACCAAATCCAACAGTTGCAGGACTGGGCTTGAAATTTTAGTGAAATACCTGTTACAATTTGAAAGTGTAGGGTATTTGTTAATTGTTAACAATTTTTTTCAATGTCTATACACTGAAATTTTGTTCACTTTTTTGTTATTTGCTATTATCTTGGCCTCTAAACATTGTCTCTTGTTTCTTCATTATTTTTCCTACTACTCCATCCCATGTAAGCTTCGGCCTTCCTCTTTCCCATCTCTTTGTACCTTGGATTCCCACACTTGCTTGATAGTCCTCCTTTTTTACTTATCTTGTCTTTTTTGTTACACCCCTGACTTCTCTGAGATGCATGGAATATATCATTATTTCATGTCGCACACAATTTCTAGTAAAACGAACGCTAGGTAGCGCTGTGACATTTGACGCGACCTGAATTACATTTGGGTTACTTGAATTAGATTTTTGGAGGTATGTGTCTTCTGACGATACTTAAATGACGCGAAGTGGCGTCAAATGTCACGTAGCGGGCATTTTTCGAACTATTGTTACCATAAAAGGGGATGATGAATAAAAAATTGTAATCTTTTTTCATTTGTTCTTGTAGAGTTTGTGAAGCAAGGAAGGTTGTATGACACCTACATCATTTGATAATTGATAATGATAATTGTTCGAAAAAATCTTAAAAAATCAATTTTTGAGTATTTATCAATGTCCGAGGGTTATTCGGATAGAAAATTTTTTGTTTCAGTATTACAACCAAATAGTGACATTTCGAAATATTAAATATTATTCGAAACTTCAAAATCGGAATAAATCAATATGTATCCATAGGAACGTGAAAATTGCCCATGGTCTGTTATCATGATGTTGACATGATTGGCTGAGATTGTTCATATGATATAAAATGGGGAAATTTGATTGGTTTTTGGAATTGTCAAAAAATTTTCAGTAGTTATAGCCCAAGGACATTGATAATTGTTCGAAAAAATCTTATGACAGATTTCGAAAGCTTGTTGCTTGGAAATAGACCGACGCCGTAGGCGGAGGTCTGTTGCCTACAAGCAACAAGCTTGAGAAAGTTGTCATAAGATTTTTGAGCATTTATCAATGTCCGAGGGTTATTCGGATAGAAAATTTTTTGTTTCAGTATTACAACCAAATCGTGACATTTCGAAATATTAAATATTCGAACCTTCAAAATCGAAATAAATCAATATGTATCCATAGCAATATGATAATTGCCCATGGTCATCAGTGTAATGTTGATATGATTGGCTGAGATTGTTCATATGATATAAAATGAGGAAATTTTATTGATTTTTGGAATTGTCAAAAAATTTTCAATTTAATTGACTTAAAATGTTCCTTATTCGTTCTAAATCTCCAATTATAAACGTACAGATACATAATTTTAATATCATCCTTGTATGTTTACCATAAACTTGCCTAAAGTTCACGGTTTTTCACCCGCACGTCTCAGCAAAACAAACGAGTGTAGAGACATTGCAGTAACATCCTCGTTAGTAACGTAAAGTTCAATGTAGTTTTGTAATTTTTTTATTTTAAATCTCCGTACGCAAATAATATGAACAAAGCGCATTGTTTGGATGGCGGCCCCCACGTTTTACGTCTATAAGGCAACTTAGTACCCAATGTTATTCTTATCTTTTTATTAGTTTTTGATGTTGAGAACGGAGAAACAGATGTTTGTCTCTAAATCACAAACATATTTATAAAGGTGTGCTTTAAATAACAATGATGATGATGATGATGATGGGAAGCTTCGCACTTTCTTAAACCAATAATGTTAGACGCTACTTAAAACGACATTTTATATACAGGGAGATGACATACAACAAAAATTTCTTAATAAATGTAATAAATCATAAGTACTTTTGGTAATTTGAAAAAAATAACATATTTTGTCAACTATTTATTTTTTTGCAGAAGCCAATCTAAGGCATCCTACCTAACAGCTCGCCGGGATAGGGATCGGATTATTCCCGAATCAGACACCGGTAGCTATAAAAGAACCATGTCCCCTAACGGCCATGCTCTTCCTCCAGATCCTGCAAATGATTCTCAAAAAGTGAGAGAAACATTGTGGCCGTCACATAGGCCTGCAAAAAATAACAGTATATTAAGAAGAGCATCAATGAATGAGAAAAAGATAGAAAAATGTGATGAAAAAGAAGACTTAAAGAAGAATCTCGTTTTACCAGACGTCCTACCGGTAAACGTAAAGCTGATGGGGTCTAGATCTCAATTCAACAGGCCTTCACAGATGAGTCTTGTTTTAGACAACGATTCTAATATAAATTCACCAAAGTCTCCGATAAAATCACCTCCGTCTTCACCACCAAAAAGTCCTTCCCGAAGTTCTCCCTTAACACCTTTACGAACCACTACATTTTCAACCACACCACCGTCTCCTAACATTGTAACATCTTCACCGATAACAAATTTACCTTCCTCTAGGTTCTCGATAAGTTCGATAGGTTCATCGTCCAGCATTCGCACCCTCCCAGCAACCCTACCCAGGGCGAACGTGAGCCCTAGTAGAGAATCCAAAACACCACCTGCTTCCCCGAAAAGAACTTCCCCGGGAACTCCCAAATCTCCACGACGAAATTCCCCTCCAATTAAACCAACGCTTTCACCTAATTCCACTTTGAAATTATCTCCTGTTAAAATATCAATGTCTCCTTCCACACTCCCACCATCCCCAATCTCTTTATCTTCCTCGTCAAATACCAGCTCTCCCCCTCCCTTAACTTCAACGCTTGTACTAAAAGATGATTATCCTCAAGTTATCGAAGGGTTGCAGTTGATTCAAAGGACTGAAGTTGTTTTAAGAGTAAATGCTACCACGACAGATGCTTCTTCCCAAACGGAGAAAGAGGAATTACCTCCTACGCCTTTGCCCATCAGGAAGAAATTGAAAGAAGAAATCGAATATGAGAAATTAGCTGAGGATCTTGTTGATCATCTGCCTAGTTCAGATCGATTGAAGGAACTTCTAGGTAAGTGTTCTAGGGAAATTTTCCGAGAATATTGCTTCTATTTATTAATAGTTTAGAAAATTCCACACTTTTTAACCATTTTAAATCAATCAAAATGTGTTAGTTGGTTTTACTGGCTGCACAATATTCTTTATTACGAAAAAAGAGAGTTTTTCTGATGTTTTGAACTGTCAAAATACGATGATCACAGCCTCCTAGGATATATTATTATGCTTGCTGTCGCTGCGCGCTGATTATGAATTTCATACCAATAGACCGCGTATGGCAGCTAGACGTTAGAGTATAACAAGCATGTACTACCTTATCATTTTCGTTCGAATCATTTATATATTTGCTATATAAATTTGCTGAATACCTAATATAATATAACCTGCGAATCGCAGTGTAGGCAAAACATATCCACTAAACCTATAATCTTTCCAGTCCTTGATTTTTTTTTTTTGTTATTTCAGTACCTACACCTGAACACAAAAAGCCATCGGATTATGTACAAGGACTTTTTCGAGTGGATGTTACGTCTAGACCTAGACCTCTTAATTCACCCTTCAGAAGTAAGAATAATACTCCTAGTAGTACGCCTCCACCTACGTTAACATTGCCTGTTAACTGTGCGACGACGACTACCAGTTGTTCTACCACATCTAAATTTAGGTATGTATAATAAAATTTTTGCCATAAATAAGATTATTAAGATGTTAAAAACCATCACCATTTTATTTTGGAGGTGTCTTGCAGTTCCTAAGCTTTGGTTGTCTTTATGATAATTTCCTGGAAGTGTTGCTATTTGGCAATGCTCTGTTGTGGTCTTATATTTCTTAGCCATGATAACCTCTTACATCGTATCCACACTCTACCTTAGACTTTTCCTTTCCATTATTTTGGCAGCACATCCACATTATCATAAGTGCTAAAACCTTTCATGCCATAGCAATGAAGTTCAAATAGTAAAGAGAACAAACAAGGCTGGACCAAGTAACTAGGCTAGAAGTACTTCTTGACAGTCATATTTTCTCCATTCATTTTTTGAAACTATTGCATGGCTGAATAAAGAATAGAATTAGCAAGAGATGCAAATGGTTTCAAACCAATTCAAATAGTAGTTCAGCTAGTATCAAGTTAGCAAATGCTACGGAATTTCTTGTTTGCTTGTTCTTAAGTTTTAGCATCGGAATGTACCGGCAAAACACATCATTGGATGATTTAAGAAACTATCGGTGCATCTCAAAACAAATCACGTTAAAATAAGTTACAATGACTTACATATAATAGAAAAAAATAAAAATGCAAGACTGAAAGGAAGCAGAGAGCAATAAAGTTCCAAGTGGAGCAAAAAATGCAATTCATAACAATATCTTTAAGTCTTGAACTGCGCACCTTTATGCCCTCGGCTTCTCCTAGGTGGTGCACAGTTCAGGAATCTTACATTTTTGCCCTTGTAGTGTTATATGCTATTTTCCACAGTTTGCCTTCACCCACATCACCCACGTCGCCACCAATAGAACCGACGAGTCCATTGTCAGGTTCTTCTACGTATTTCACCACATCAGAACCCAAGGCTAGACTTCTTACCAGGTACAGTCAAGATATGAAGAATTGTCATATTGTCAAAAATACCAAAGATCTTAGTCAGAAGAAGGTAAGTGTTTTCAACAACATAAAAATATTTTAAAAATCAAAATGAAAACTTTTTTGGTAGGAGCAAAACAAATGCTCCACTTCGAACGTATCATGAGCGATCAAATTTTTATGAAGGGTTAATTTATTTCTAACAACTTTCTTCTACCATGCGCGCACGATAACCTTTTATAAGGGGTTGATTTATTTGAGAAATTTTCAATCTACCATGGGCGTATGATATAATGTTCTAAAGGGGTTGATTTATTTGTTTTTACTTCTGACGGCATTCCGCAAGACTGTCTATCTTATTTTTTATGGTGTTTATAGTATAAAATAAATGTGTAATTTGTTTTCTTATTTTCAGGAAGAGTTAGTTAGTCGATTAGATAAGAAACTCGAGGTGTTACGTAGTGAACAGCTAATCGTCGGCGACGAGTGCAAAATTAATGATGAACTAGGAGAAAATGTAGAAGTTCACATCAACAGGGTAGCTAGGCCTTACGAAGTGGCGAAATTCAGACTACATGTGGAAGAAATTGGAAAAATCACTAGTCTTTTATTAAGTTTGTCAGGTAGATTGGCCAGGGCGGAAAATGCTTTGATTGGAATGCCAGATGACGATCCAGAAAGGGTAAACTATTTTCCTTCTCTTATACCTGAACTAGGTTTTTAGCTGGTTATAAAAATTTCAGTAATGCTTTTTTTTCAAAAATTGATTTTATTTATTTAATTACAATATCCTCGGGTAAGCCCAATTACAGGATAAGGACAAACACAGGATAATAATGACAGGAGAGGAAAAAAATGCAGTATTAGGGAAAAGAAAGTGAGCACTCATATACAGCTAGGCATTCACAAAAGAGACTTACACAAACATTATATGCGAAGTGAAATCTTTCCTATGAATTACCCCGGAGAAAGATTCGTTTTATTTGTGTATTATTTGTGCAGAAAATATCTATGTTTGACTCAATCGAGTATTCAATGATAAGCTGGTTTAATGGTGAAAATTTGTAAGCGTTTGTCCTATGTGGTAATTCATAGAAAAGACTATTGGTTCTAGGAACTCTGAAATTTAGTAGCGATACAATAATATCACATTTAAAAATATAATTAACAATTTTATATAAAAACATAACTGAATGCATTGAGCGACGACGAAGTAAACTACTGCTATATTAAAATGTTTGTGCATTAACTTTTCATGTTCGTTAAGAACAAGAGCTAGTTGGTAGGCATCTCACTACTTTCATTTGGTTAATTTAACTTTTATGGTTGGTACAACACCTGGGTGTCTATTCACTGAAAAGTGAGAGCTCCTAGGAAAGTAAACTCTCGCGCGCTCTCTCCTAGGAGCTGTCACTTCCTCTCTCCTAGGGGCTCTCACTTCCGAGTGTATATACACCATGGAAAGATTAAAACTGAATCTTAGGTTATCCTGAACTTATTTATAATAACCTAGATCGATTTTTAATTGACATATTTTTACATAAACCTTTGAATAAAATGGAGTGAAAATTAATAATAACAATTTTAATTGCAGAGGATCTTGGAAGCTAAACGAGATAAACTGCTCGATCAACTAGAAGAAGCTAAAAAACTGAAAGAGAGTATCGATCGAAGAAGTGTGAACGTATCGAATATCCTCTACAAATACTTAAATTCCGAAGAGTACGCGGATTACGACCACTTCATAAACATGAAAGCCAAACTGCTAATGGACTCCAAGGAAATATCAGACAAAATTAAATTAGGAGAAGAACAATTGATGGCTCTAAAAGAGACCCTTATTCTCACAGACTGATATTGTGTTTTATAATAAAATCTCGTTTAATTGTATACCTGTAAAATTATTGCTTCTATTATGATTATTATTCGAGTTTTATCGAATGCCTAGTCCAGTGACATTAGATTTTTTGAAAACGTTACGTCTGTACTGAGTAGTCATCCAAAATAAAAATAAACTGATATTGGGAAGTGGAATTTTGTCGGAAGTAGAAACCTTAAAGATCAACAGAGTACAAAAAATGTACGAGTACATACTTGTCACTCAAGTAAGTTAGTGGTGATTGGAAAACTTTTGTTCTAAAATTTAAGGAATTTGTAAATATTTATCATTTCAACAGAAAACTAGATATAGGCTTGCAAAAATTCACCAGCCCACAATTAATTTAAATCAAGCACATACAAATTTTACATCTCAACAAAATCATGTATCAGATTCTATTAGATTCAAGATTTGGACCCCATCTAGAAATCCAGCTTGCAAAAAACGGACCTGAAAACTCATTTTAATTGCAAAACATGAATGATTTCGTCAGCTATCTCATTTTACCCTCTCTTACCAATATGTGTATATTGTAAATCTGGCTCGGCTGCACATATGGTGAAATACCTTATGGAAAGTGCCTTATTCTTTCCATTTCATATCTGTCACGTCAAACCCTTACTTTTCTGTTATCTATGCGAAATCTAAACCTAGACTAATCGTCAATTGAACACTACTCCATTTTGGTGTCATAAAACCACTTATCCCTAGACCATTATTTCTAACGAAAAAGTCTTAGTGCACTAACTATAAACTCTTCTATTGAATGATCTCAATAAAATCCAACTACATTGTGGTTTATTTTCATTTTTAGTCCACCAACGCTTTTTCAATAAGTAGAACTGGATTCTATGTTGAAATGCTGTGGATCAGCTTCCATATAATCTTGTGTAAACATGGTCTTTCCATTTCTTCCACATCTCACAACATCGTAAACCTGACATCTATCTTGTTTCTTCCTATCTTTTTTGGCAGTGTAAGTTTAAAATTTTTTTTATCACGCATCTTCACTGAATTATGGAATTTATATGATTAAATGCATCCAGTAACTTCCGGTACATGCAGTATTGAATTACATAATGATATTGCTTTGCTTTTACAAAATAAAACTATTGTGAATTGTAATAATTTAAAAGAAAGAAAACTTTTTAGAATTATAAGAGAGATTTTCTATGGGAACATGTTATCACAGACCCACAAGAAAGAGTCTGTTTCCAATCAAGAAGACAAAAACAGCTGTTCAGGTTTTCCATACTTTGTTGATCGTTTACCAAAAATACTAAATTTTCCAATCCCAAAATCAATTTTAATTACTTGGATCATTCTATATTGTTTTCATTGAATTATTATTGTATATTTACGTATTGTGCATTTTAATTGGCCATCTTGGAAGAATAGTCTAAATAAACGTAATTCGAACGCCATAATTTCCATTAAATGTTACTTTCACAACAATTTTCCGAAAAACTATTGAACCAATAGCAAGTCACATTATTCACATCAATTTTTTTTATTTGAACATTCTTGTGTGTTTCTAGCGTTTATTAAATTCATGATCGCCATAAAGCATCTCTATTTGACATCCATGAATCTTTTGCAGTACTCTTTGTTAAGGTGCAATTACACGGTCCGTTAAGGTACGGTTCGCAGTGCGACCAGTCCCATCATGTCGGTAAAATTTTACGAAACAAAAAATTCTTCTGTGTTGGTTCGTGTAGGTGTAACTACGCCCTCAAGGTTCATGGTATATTGTTAGTGTTATATATTTTTTATTTGACTCAAACAATTCATATATTTTATATTTTTACAGTAGGATACTTGTTGTATACCCATTTTGTTTGTTTGAACATTTAGACATCTCGAGTGAAATATCAGCAACTATTCTCTGAAATGGCCAAACAATGTTTTATTGATGGTTTTTCAAGTGTTCAGCAACTCTAATATTTGGAAAGACCATGTGTAGGGTGTACCTCGCAAAACTTGTTATCAAAATAAGAGCTTTTTTGTACTAGTAGAATTCTGATATAAAGAGGAAACCTCTTACCATTTCACGAAATGGCTAAGATGGTGAGTATCTCAACAGAGTAGGCTGTTATCAAGTATTTAAACGTAATTTTAGTCTCTGATACTTTTCCGTGAACAGTTTTCATTTAAATGAACAAATATACTAATTTTCTGAAATTTTTGGGAAATTAAATGTCAAATAACATGCCAACAGGGTTCGGGTTCTTGACAGATATGTAGAGCTTCCCTAGAGAACAGATATTTTGACTTCGTCAGTGCAGCGACAAAAAAGATGAAAACAAAATTATGTTCTCTCGAAAAGTTCTGCTCCCTCAGTCAAGAATCCGACCCAAAGTTCACGAACAAAGTGATTTGATTTGAAATTTACTTTTCATTCATATTTAATGATAAATAAATATATTTAGTTATCATAGGGAACTTTTTATACAATCAAAATTTCAGTTAGAGCGGGATGTGAAGATACTAAAGGTGCGTTCTTTCTGACTGAGATCTCAGCTCTTCCTTTCCATACGCTTTGTGTTTTCTATATGGGCCACTAGTTTAGCTGGAGAGATTTTTAGTAGTTGTGATGATTTTATGAGTGGGCGTTTCATCATAGAGTTCACATTTTCTGCACATAGGTTCACTAACTCTACCCATCTTGAACAGATGCTTCCTCAGGGTGCAGTGTCCAGTCACCAGGCTGGTAACTGTCTTCAAAGTTTCTTACGTTGTCTCAACATCCTGGAAGAGAGTCCTTGTGTCAGCCTCCATTTGAGTTGAAGTTCCTTAGCTAGCCAGTTCCCGATTTCCCCTCTTTTGTAATCCTTTGTGATTCCACAAAACGGTTTCTGGTCTATGAAGTCTCCTTTAGTACCTTTAGCTAAGTGGTCTGCCATTTAATTATCTGCAATTCCCTCATGTGCTGGCACCCACATTAGAGACACTTTGTTGTCGATTGCCATTATGTTAAGGGATTCTCTACAATTTTATGTTGTTTGAAACTCAAACAAATAAAATATTTCTCCATCCCATAGCATATGCAGCATTGTGAAAGGAGAGGAAAAATCTCAGCTTACTTCGAAATGAGTAAATAAAAGTAACGCGCACATTATCGATGTGAGCTGAGATTAACTGAGATCTCAGTCGAAACGAACGCATCTTATGTATGTCACATTTTATAATGAGCAAAAACAAATTTTGATATGAATGATACAAAAATTGATCTGAAAGTTTTTTTAAATAAAACTTGTCACTGGGTAAAACTTGACGAGACAATTTTACATTTAAATATTTATTTTGTGCATTTTGTATTAGTTTATTGTTTAGTGCAAATACCGGAATGTCGTATAAAGAACGTGGTTCTCCTATAAATCTCTTAATCTATTTATTATTCGTTTTATTTGTTAATATTAGAAGGGAGTCTTAGTACCTTTTTTTATACGATACTCCGTAAACATCTTCCTACCAAGTATTTAATATATTTTTAGTTTTTAAAATAGGTCAAAATTTATGTCGATAATATTATGATTGTGGCATTTTTTTTAATTATCGATTTCTGTTTATCTCTTGGACAATGCCTCTCTTTCTATTTTGAGGTCTCTCTCTCATTTACTACTAAATGGTAAATGGAGGTTCCTTTTTCCATTCCATTCCACATAATCTACTTTCTTCTTGCCCTACTAATTCCTGTCAAGACTCTTAGTGCAATAGTTCATGCATTCTGCTGATCTCACCTGGTCATAACCTCCCAGGAGTCTTCTTGATTATCTTAGCATCACTAGATCTTTCCGATAGTTTAATCTCCATTCACCAAAAAAAATTATCAATTATCTAGTATTATTATTATTATTATCATCCAACCTCTTGCAAAAATCAATATTTGGGATATGTATGTAGTTATAATAAGGTGACATTTACCGAGACTTGAAATTATGCGTCCTCTTGTTCTTCTGGTGTTATACATTCCGCAATCATACGAAAGGTTTATTCATCCATTGTTCAGAATCTCCATTTTTTTTGCTCTAATAGTTTGTGCTATTTGAGTATCAGGCAGGTGTATCTTGTTAGGACTTCTGTCAAATCTCTTGGTGCAGTCTTATTACTTATTTACCACGAACAAATGGATTAGACATTTGTCCTCTCCTGGTTGTAGTTCCACAAGGGAATAAGCAAAAATTGATGTATTAGAAAAATTTCACAAATTGGTGACTTGTGAATGAGCTGATTTCTGTGTATATATACTAAATAATGAAGAATACGAATATTGTGGTGCTCTGTAATTTGTAATATTGTAATATCGTTTTTAAGTTGTTGCATTGTGATTTATTAGTGGAGAAGACCAATCGTATATGTATTTTCTTATATATTTTTCATTTTATCAAGTAAGAACATTTACATTTTTGATTCGAATAGACTATTTTTTGAGCTTTACGCAGTGCTTGCAATAAATAACCCATCATGAATAAATTTAGTGGTTTCATTTTCACCTTTTACTAAATATTATCGCCTTTGAAAGTTGAACGAAAACATCAGAAACACAAAAATGCAGTAAGTAACGGGGACTGCCGACAAAAATGAAAAATATATTTTAACATTACTCATCCAAAGATCACTCAAGAGGACGCACCCACCTACAATCAAGGAGTCACGTCACATCAGCATATCGGTGACGGTAACGCTTTGGCGGTGTCAACACAATTGTATCATATGACACACTATCAAATAAGTTCAGCACAGCTACGGTTTCGGGCTCATAGATTAATACATCAAATTCAAGTGTCAGCACAAAAGTGCCATACAAAACATAGTGTTTTACATGCCTATCTCTTGGACAAATAATTTTATGTATTAGTGCTCACTGCTGCTCCTATATATGAGTTTCTACATACGGAAGATTAGATTAGAATTGGAGTGGCTTTTTGTCCTATACCACTGAGACCTTTGCAGATCTATTGTCCTATATTTAGAGCTCCATATCTATTTTATCTTTATTATTTTTATTTTTTCTCTCATTTTTTGGGAATCAAACCACAATAATGTTTTTTATTTTTTTATTTCGACGTTTCGGTAGCGTTCCAGCTACCTTTGTCAAGATTAAATAATGATCTTTGGTCCCTATCTGACACAACGAAAAAAATATGACAACTAGACAATCAATAATATTTTGAAGTAAAATGTGAAATAAATATTTTATTTTGACATTCCAAATATATGATAGTCTACTAGAAATTGAATCCAGTGAAGTGCACGTTCCAGGAACGGTTTTTTTTGGGATAGCGCTTTTTTTTCGCTTATTTTGGAAATGTTAATAAAACGCGTTTGCTGTTACTTTTTTGTGTATGATTATTTTTGTTTTCAAAATATGTATAACTCAGTTTGGTGATTTTGTGTATTGAAGTGTGTATCGATTAACAACTATTCCAATGATAAATCATAAGAAAACCTGGATAAAAACTTATGATGCTATCCTGATAACGCAGGTGATTGATTATTGGAAATTTCTCTTTCTAACATTGGTAATCAAATTTGACTACATTCGGCTGAAATACTAGCTACACATTTATCTGCATTTAGTTGTATTAAAGCACTTCCTTTGATTTTTCGTCTTTTATTATTAGGCTCTTTCAATATTATTTTTGTCGAATCCCATTGAATTTTATGCCCCTCTTCCCAAGCATGTTTACAAATACCTAACTTAAAGAACTC
>CAJUYG010000014.1:606889-687229 GCA_910591675.1 Galerucella calmariensis | reverse complement strand
AAAAAATGTAGGTAAGTTTGTGCTGCTACGTGGTTTTGGAACACCCTGTAGAATCGAAAGTATTTTCAAAATGTGCTCTCAGCAACTGTATTAGCTCACACAAAACTATAAAGTTCTATCTATCACCACAGCGATGTAATCCTTCGATGTCAGAAGATTGCCCCACCCTGTATATGACAGATAATTTTATATCGCATAAGTTTTCTGATAACTCTAAATATCATTGAATTTAGAGGAAACGAGATATTTACAAACAAACACGGGCTTTGTTACCTTGAATATCTTGACTAGCGCTCACTAGATTACATACTTTTGAGCCAATTTATTAGTTTCTGGATTATTATCTTTGATTCCACCCTGTACTTTATCACCATTGAAAGGCCAAAAACCATATAAATACATTAGTACCCACTATTTTTCTCAAATATTAACAGAACCTATTAAATCCATTGCCGGAACTTACTGATAGGATTAGTTGGATAAAGCGTTTATCATGAAGGTTGAAATTTCTGGTTACGACCAAGATTAGAAAAATTTTTATCATATCGATATGCGTTTAATATATGAATGCCATAAACTAAACCAGTAGTGGGGAAGTTTAATGGAAATGAAAACTTGAACAAAAACTTACTACAAAGATACAGGGCGTAAAAAAAACTCCCCTGCAAACACAAACTATAGATACTAGAAATGTTTTTATGTACATCTAACATAATTTACTCTTATTCAAACTAAACTACTTATTCCAACTAAGGGAGCTAGCGTCCGAGAAGCGAGAAGCCCAAGAAGTAGATGTTGATTCTTAGTGAACGGCCAACTCTTTGAAAAGTAATTTTCAAATTTGTGATGCGTTATAATAGTATGACACTATTATCTTGACATCAATTTATATTGTTATTCGAGCAAGTAGGTATAAAGCACTTTCTGAAGATTTTGGAAAGACGATGAATGCGATACAAAAACAGATAATTCAAACACCAGCAATAATTAAAGAGAATATTAATAGCGGATTCTGGGTTAGATGGGATGTCAAAATTCAAAAACCAGGGAGGCAAACCTTACAAATTCTACGGAACTGATGGTTTGTCGTTTTCAAGGTCGTAGGCGCTTTGACGTCACAAAGGAGGGAACAAAAACATCACGTTCACATTGCGCGCTTGCTTTCCACACTTTTAAAAATAAAATATTGCAATATGCACTGACTCTTCCATTCAGTCAATCAAAACAATCTTCACTAGCCACCCAATTGTCCAGAACATACAAGAAATATATCAAACTTTCGTTGCTCAAGATATAGCAGTCTCTCTCATCTGGCGTCCATCTCACATCAGAATTGCTAGTAACGAAACTGCGGACTACAACGCGAAAGAAGCTGCCTCTAGTATCAACCCAAAACACATTGTCCGACTTGCAACCGACCTCAAGTCCCACTTCCAAAACGTAAGAATCTTGGCGACATCTATGGCGTAATAGCATGATAGCACTTCATGATATCCATACATGTTCTATCCTCTCTTCCTTAACTTTTTAACCTGGAGAGGGGCTACTTTAATTAGAAGAATCCAAATCAGCCACACCAAACTCACACACAGATATCTGATGTTTCCAGGAAATCGTCCCGTTTGCCATAGCTGTAATGATATAATAGTGACGGTGAAGCACATACTGACTGACTGTTAACAATTTCCCGCTTCATATCAGCGATTTGACCTGATGCCTAATATCAAGGAGATGCTCCACAGCCCCACCGAGATCAAGAAAGTCTTAGTTTCTGAAAGCTACTCATCTGTACCATAAAATCTAATTTAAAAATTGTAATAATTGTTATTTAACTCAAGTAAATATTCGTAACTATTCTTTTCTGTGCCAATGACCAGAGCTGTCGAGGCTCGTTGGCCTAAAATAAAAATAATAAAAATCTATGTAAAAAAATAATTTTTTTATATAAAATACTTCAATTTAAAGCCATAACAAATCATTGAAAAGACCCATTGTCGATACAATTCCATGCAACAGCGTTAAACAATTTCTTGATAAATTCCTGTTTCGTTGTACTCCTGCGCCGCACAAAGTTCCGGCAGGAGGACAAACGGCACATTCGATACGATCAACAAGTCTCTTTCTTGGCGTCGCAGGACGTACACCGCCGAAGGATTCGCGCGCGATCCTTCTGCAGGAATGGCGATATCGGTCAGGGTGAAAAAGTTTCAAATACCAAAATGTAAGGGGGAAAAGCTAGTAAAAGTTGAATTTAGAGGTACGTTTTTCAAATTTTTTCTTGGTATTAATTAATGTTTTCCAAAGATTCTGGTTTATGTAACTTTTTTGATTAATATTTTCGAAAATTTTATTATTTACTTCAAATCAATGGAAAGTGATCTTTTATACACCTTTTGTTGAATATACGACTGACAAACGGACTGAGAAAAAGTCAAAGAATAGTTTATTTTTCAAATTATACTTTAGCAATTTAAATCACTTACAGAGTGAACAAATATTTCTACCTATTCGTTGATTGCTTTCCCCATCAGTTACGTGTAAAATAAAATAACCTTGAAAGTACTCTATAGTTTTTGACAGCTCTAGAGCAGTAGATATTTGGGGATTTCGGAAAAAAAGTGATGAGCTGCTATGCTTATAACTTTGAATTGGGAATTCAATATAAGCGATACTCTATCTGGTGGCAGAGACGGAACTATATCTTTGTATATTATTTTATAACCTTGACATAAATTTGTATAATAAATACAATAGATAAAACTTATAAAACTACGAATATAATAAAAAACAATCCAAAGGCAAAGTCTACACTACAACCAAACAATAGAAATGTTATGGAAAAGATAATTGAGGTTATAGAACAAAGTACAAGGAAGTAGTTCAGTTATCCCCGCGGAGCAATAAATCAGTCAATTGGCCAAATTCCATAATCGTACTTATATTGAGTTCAAAAATGCGTTGCTCAATATAAGTTTATAATTTTATTCAATATCAAAATAAAAATTCGGCATATTGCGTTAGGCTGGTCATAGATGGACCGCATGTCGCAGTCGAGACCGACTGCTCTAGAGCGTACGCGTTGAAGTCGTACACGACTGCAACACGACCGCATAATGCAGTCGACTACGACTACTTAGAGCAGTTGTGTTCGACCGAAAAATAGTACTGATGCGAGTTCATTTACAAGATGGTTTTCGTTGAATCTTGACCGCAGAGCGCCTGCTCCGACCGCTCAGGAACTGCTCGAGCAATCCGAGTATTGCGGATATAAATTTAGTATAATATGGAAACTCCAGGTCTCGACTTCAACATCGTCTATGGCCAGCCTTATTTGCCTAAAATAGGCCAAAAAATACAATCCATAACTTTCAAATTATTCAATTGAAATTTAACCAAAACATGTATTTCTTTCCCAGCTCACGTCATTAACAACCGTAATAACTAATTTTCAATCTCTTGGCAATAGAAAACACCCTAAACTCGTCTTAGACGGGGGGGGGGGGTTGGCCAAGGTCCACCCTAATCGGTCCACCCCAATTTCTCAAAATATCAATCTATTAAAAACATTTTATTATTTTTAAATTTTAACGTTCTTTCAATGATACGAGGAAGAAGTTTTTGGAACTTCATTGGAACTTTAGTTCTTTAGGCCAGGTTATGTTTGAGCGACCAGGGGTCGCGACGCAAAAGATCTGACCGTTACGCGTTACGTTACGCTACGTTATGTTACGTTGCTTCGTTATGTGCCTTGCTTTCGTGCTTGTGCCTCCTTAGTCTCTCTCTCGTTTACGAAGCAGAGATTCATAATAATATGCTCCTGCCGGGATTCGAACCCGGGCCGCCCGCGTGCAATGCGAGCATTCTACCACTGAACCACCGATGCTATATTTAAATTCTATGCAAAGCTGGTATTCGCAGTGCCGGTGATCTACTTGAATTTGTTCGGATCAATTTTTACTATTATTTCCATAATTTCTTTTGCGTGATTAAGGGGTCTAGCACATTTACTTTTCGGAATACAGGGTGTTTAAATTTTGAAAACTTGTATGTTTCAATTCGATAACTTTAAAATGGATGGATAAACTGATTTGACACGCCGTAGGCGGAGTGCTCAATCGTTTAAGTGCGATATGGACAATCCACACGAGTCGAGCAGCATATTTTTTCTACGACCCACTTAAGAAAAAATCTAGAAAATAAAAATAAAAATAAACTGTAATACATATAACTTGAAATTAAACATTTTACAATTCAATTTTATGTTTCCACTAATTTTGTGGTAAACGTACAGTTCTTGAATGTCCAATTCGTATAATGCTACGGTTTCATTTTTTAAATATACGATGCTGTTATAAGTAGATGTTGCCAGTCGGACTCCCTCATGAAGGGTACCGTACCATTATCTATAATAATGAATATTCTGCTAAATATTTCAAACGTCTACCTGTTGTTGTTATTATTATCAATCAGAATAATTATTTTTAAAAATAAAAGTAACAATTAAAAAAAAAATTTCACGGGAATCGAAGCCGGGTCTACGGCGTGATAGTCTGGATGCTTACTACTCGACCACTGGGAAATATGAAAATTGTTTATCTATAACGTCAAATGTACCTATTACATAATTTTATAAAATCTGAGGTCCCCTTAAATACCCATTTTATTCTGTTTTGAATATTTTTTGGTAATTTTTACGGATTATTTCTTTTAAGTTTATCTTTGTAAATGAATATTCTTGATCCAGTGCGCTTCTAAGAGAAACTTTTTTTGACAAGTTATTTTGACGTTTCTTTTAAATTGAAAAAAGATGGATGACGGATACTAAACTCGAATGCTGATTGGTGGATTTCATATACGTTCTAAGATGTATATGAAATCATATCCGTTTAGTTAACTGATGGCCTACATTTCCATTTTGTAAACTGTGCAGAATAGTAGTTTGTGCAACTAGTGTGGATATGGACAATCAACACGAGTCGAACATTATATTTTTTCTACGATCCATTCAAGAAAAAATCTAGAAAATAAACATTTGAATATATTGTAAAATAAATATAACCTGAAATTGAAAATGTTCAACAATTTTATTCATAATCGTACCAATTCAATTTTATGTCTTCACTAATTTTTTGTGATAAACGTACAGTTCTTAAATGTACAATTTGTACAATGCTACGGTTTCCCTTTTTAAATATACGATGCTGTTATAAGTAGATGTTGCCAGTCGGACTCCCTCATGAAGGGTACCGTACCATTATCTATAATAATGAATATTCTGCTAAATATTTCAAACGTCTACCTGTTGTCGTTATTGATATCAAGCAGAATAATTATTTAAAAATAAAATTAACAGTAAAAAAAATTTCCACACGGGGAATCGAACCCGGGTCTACCGCGTGAGAGTCTGGTATGCTTACTACTCATCCACCAAAGAATATGAAAATCGTTTATCTATAACGTCAAATGTATTACATAATTTTTTCTTAAAAGGAACTAAAGTTCCTATCGTGTGTCCCGCGACACGTTCTACCTTTTTTATTCTTAAAATGAATTGCGAGAAATTGAAAGGCGGCAATATCCAAAAACAAAGGTTTGGCGGGCAAGGCTCTTTGTTTTTTCACCAAAAGATTCCTATTTGATATTTGGCCCCCCCTAATAAAAAATTCTGCGCACGCCTATGGAAGCTACCTGCCATACACATAAATAGAAAAAAAATAATTATCGTGATAATATTTTACTATTACTTGGATGTTTTATCCTGTTTTGGTTCTGCAAGTGCCTCGAAGATTTATTACTCTATCGTATTTATGAATAAAATTCATTATCCAATATAATTTTTCAGGTTACAATAGCAATGGGGAAGACCACCTAGGGGTGAAATCCTTTAAGATATATTTCTATTTATTATTAATGATGTTGGTTCAATGTCCAAGCAATATCATGTGTCAAAATTGTATTTAACAGATATTCTGGCATTTTGAAATCAACATATTAATTAAGAGCTGAAAAGTGGAAACAAATGGGCGGTGCTATTGTAACGTTATATTTGGCCACTATCATTGGAATATTTAAATATCTACCGGATGGCGAGTAGCCAGTCCTTTTTCCTTACCAACATTGGATTCTCGTCGAAAACCTGTAGCACCGATCATCGCTGAAAGGCAAATTTTTACATTTAATGTGCGACGGATAATCTCCGTTGGTGATATTGGTCAAATATTTCAATTCTTCTCTCCTATAGAGAGAGAAATTAAGAACACACTACCAATATGTAAATTCTTTCTCGAAGCGGAGCATGTGAACAGGAAAGGGATATGCAACGTATGTCCATTGCTCATCGCATGGTTCAATTTAATAGCCAGTAGTAAAAATAAGCTTTCTTTCTCCTGTGAACCATGAACCGATAAGATTAATTTTAATTTTTTGTGAGAGGTTTACCTCAAACTCTTTTTCTAAAGTGCATTCAATGTGAGTGGTAAGTTGCATTTACGTATATGCTTTTCATTTCTGATTCTTGTTTCTATATTTTTTCCTCCTAGTGATAAGCGCCAGATACACACATACAGCGATATTGTTTTTTTTTATCTTGTTCTTTGTACTAGCCCCAAGCTTCAGGATTAGTTGGAAACTGGACGATTCAAACGCATAGCGTCCCTTTATATGATTGGTCGGATTAAGGTCGATAGTGCTGGAGCTAGTACGTCATACTGAATTAAGTGAGAACAGCCTTTACAAATGGCGCATGAAATTTTATATTTGAGATGAAAATTATTTAATACATTATTCATATTATATAACAAATAAAAATATATAATTACATCATATATAGTAGTTTTTAAGCACTTTGGTCACGTGGGACGGTTTTTATTATTGATGAGGTATAGAATTGATTAAATTTATCTTAAAATATTGACATTAACCTGAACTAATAGGCATGATGACAGCCACTAAGAATAACTGATATATTCATTTAAAATATTTGTATAGAATATAAATAATATTCTAAGACAATCACTTATAGTACAATTGTGGATATATTTATTTTAGTGAAAATATATATACAAAATATGACAATCCGCCATCTTAGCTATAAAACCGACCACAAACGTGTGACGTCAACCTTTTGTATATCGTATTTTCTGTCACTCATTAATGCCTTTGTCCACCGGCGTACTGAACGTCCTGGACGTTTGGAACGTTTCGGACGTCCGGTACGCGCCCCTTTCACACCGCCCTGCAACGTACTAAACGTCCACTTGTTCGCTCATGAGGTTCAGTCAGTGCAAAGATGTCTTTTTCACCAGTTCCTTGGTGTGAGACCAGGTTTTCTGTTCCGTGGATGAAGGAGTCAATTAGTGATAATGATGACGACTTATTATTATTATATTCGTTAACAGGAAGAAGTAAATGGATACATCCCATAAATGAAAAACGGAAGAGGTTAAAGGATGATCACGAACTTTCTCCAACAACGCTTCCATGGTACAAACGCTCAAAACACCAGCAACAACAAACACACTGAGATGACGCGGGGTTTTGCAGAAATGAGGGCATCGGAGCACGTGGTTCTGAAGTGTCCATTGCGCATGCGCTGGGCCGTGGACGGGCTGGACGTTTGTAGAAAATCACTTGCCGAGCAATCCTCCGAAAACCGTCGCGGATGTCAAGGACGGTCGCAGCGTCCTGGTCGCGCGGTCACGCGGTGTGAACCGTCTCATTTGATAGCATGGGCAACGATTTATTTTGACAAAAACGTACTAAACGTCACGACGTTCAGTACGCCGGTGTGCAAAGGCATTGATGTCTATTGTTCTATAGTATCTTTTTATCTCATATGATAAACATCCAAATAAATTGAATAAATTGTATACCAGATTCCACCTAGTAACGAATATAATGATGGACGTATTTCTCCTATATATTATGTATATTTCACCCTATATGACCTCTTCCATTTTTATGACTTGGCATGTCAAGCAACTAACTCAGATTTAATACAATTTTTGAACCCACAATTTTGCATGCTGTAGACGGACGTAAAATGTTAGCACCTCAGGCAAACAATACGTATAGTTTATACATGAGTTACCGCCGTGTTGGGTTGTTACGGAAAACTGAGAGTAAGGAATATGCATACTCGTAATGTGGAAAAGCTTTCTGTTTTGTACTGAGCAGAGGTATTTAATAACACCTATTATAACTTTTATAATTTCTGGATGTTAAAAATATAGTTACCTTTGAGTTTGGATCAAATATTTGTTTGTTCTACTTTAGAAGAATAATTATATGTCATTTTCATGGGAAATTTCGTTTCAATCAATATTTATTTAGATACAATCAATGCTTTTTCAACACGCTTATTTTTTTAACTTCACTTGTATTCATGTTTGTTTGTTTGATTGTTTGTTTATCTGTATGTGACTCCTTTGGACTCGATTTTGACCCACTTCAAAAGAGCAGATTAATTCGAAATTTGGTACACTCGCCAAGGACCAATGTCAATACATTATAGGGTGTTAGTAAATCTTGAACCAATTTTATAAAAAAAAATGCATGAGGTTATATCGTTTATTGTTTGAAACGCTATACTAGAGAAAATACTTTATCTGGCGCCGTGGCTTAGTTGGTTACAGCGCCTGACTAGTAAGCAGGAGACCGCGATCTCGGATCTTGCTGCTGTCTCATGGTTTTTTATTTTGTTGTGTATTATATTGTTATAAATATGAAAATTAAAATCAATCAGCTAAATACATTATATTAACTTCACTTGTATGTATGTATGTTTGTACTGACTCCTTTGGACTCTATTTTGACATACTTTAAACGAACAGATTTAATTCAAACTTTGTACACTTGTCAAGGGCCAAATGGCAATACAATAGTGAAATATAGGGAGTTTTAATTATAATTTACATTTAAACAAAAACTAAAAAACAGTCTTCATAGGCAATCGAACTAAAAAGTGAGAAATAATTCTTAATTCGAGAATAAAATCTTCAACGAGATAATCAATTTCATTGTGGTAATAGTTTGTGTATGAAAAAATAAATTAATAATAATAAATTAATTTGTTTTCTGAATCAATGTTCAAAACTGTTCACACAGCGGTAAATACTAATGACTTGGAAGATTCCTATAGTTAGAGATAGCAACCATAAAAAAATGGCGATAGAGCAGCTGTTGAAAAAGGACCATAAAGTTTATAATGTAGGAAAAAATGGATCCACTGCTATAGTACAAGAAATGGTAAATAAATTATAGTTAAAAAAATAAAAAGCACGCTTTATAGGTAGTATTAAAAAATCATCAAAGACGGACCTTCGTAATTTCTTTTTTTTTCCAAGATCAGTAGCCAAAGAAACTTAATTGTAAAATAATTTTGCGACGAAACGACAAAAAAAATTAAGGCTAGCATCAAATAATATTTTACTAAGCTTCGTGAATATTTTATGCAAAACCATTGTGAAAAAACGGGATGTTTTTGTGCAGCTTATTAAATTATTTCTTCGCTCTTTAAAACGGGCATTATAAAAAGTGTCAGCTTTTGAAGAGGTTTACCTATATTGTTTACTGATGTAAAGTCTCTGCAATTATATCTGCTTTTGTTTTTGTTTCTGTTCTCCCGGGAATTTTCTTTATAACACAACAAAAACATCACAGAGTCATTTTTAACCTAAATTTAAGTCTTTATAGTTAGGTGAGGTTATGTTATCATTGGCATGGTTATGAAAACTTAGAAGTGTAGGTCTTTATTTGTGAAATTTTTAGCGCAATTAATAGTTATTCAACCAACAAGAGTATTCATAATAGCTATAATATGTCATTTCAGAACACATAAGTTTGACAGGACGGCCATATTGTGCTAGAGGTCAATCGTATCGATAAGTGATAGCTACAGACCATTCCAGAAGACATGCGTTCTCTATGGACGATCACATATGTTATTTACGACACTTCTTTCGTACTCAAGAACTTGCACAATATCTTCGTCCCTGTCGCTATCCAGAATATAATCATTCGAAAAATTCATATTCATCAACAACTAAAAACTCTTCAAGAAAAAAAATAAAAACACATAAACCTTCGGATAAACATTCACCAATAACTAAAAAAAATATTAATTCATGTGACGTGACCTTGTTCTAGTAACAACCAATGAGATTGCTTAAATTCATTCGTCAGCATTACCAACTTTCTTTATCGGTTAGTTAACAAATTAGAGAATAAAAGCGAGTTGATAAACCGCTTCCAAACAAACTGGAACTTTATCTGCTGCTTACTTTTATCCGACGGATAATTAACTGACGGATAATATTGGTTATTGATAAACCGGGTTTATCAATGCTCGGTTAAATATTGTAGCACTCGGCTAAATCTTAGCTGTTGGTCAAAGTGTTTATCAACTGCCAGTTTGCATTAGCTGGCAGTCAAACTTTCGGCTACCCTAGCTGCCACTATCAAGTCGATGTTAACCATAGAACATACAGTTAAATACGAGAAAGTGGTGTTCTGTTATTCTAACCATAGATTCTAACTGACAACTGTGTAATGATTTTTTCATGTTTGCTTATATTTTGCAACAAAGATTATTTCAACTTTAAATTTGATTGTGTTATTATCGCTTAGGGTGAATTCGAGAAGCTTATTTGATTAATTTATAGTAGTTTAGTAGCATCCAGGTTCTGTGTGTATTTTATTTCATTGTTATTGTCAATGTGTATCTTAAGGAACTTGACCTTTTCGATGAAGAGCTTTGAGCTTGGCAATATATTGGAATATGTAGAGTACGAAAGACGACCATATACTGTTGAAGAACGGATGAATCCCTTTGAAGAGCTCGATGATGTCGAGTTTATTACTCGGTTTCGACTATCTAAACCCAGTGTTCTTATGATACTCCAACAAATTCCAGCTTTTCTAGTCAGGTCACAGCATCTGTCCTTTTGCATTCTATTATACTTTTATGGTGAATGGCTACTTTTATAAGTACCTAATGTCGTTCTGACTCCGTGAAATTGGGAAATCTTTTTTGTTTTTTGGACATGCTTAAATGCAAACAACTCAAAAAAGCACAGCATAGACGAAATAAAAATAACAGTACCACAATTTTGACACCGACAAGTGAAATTTTCCACGATGTTGTCAGAGTAAGCTTACGGTAAAATAGAAAAATAATAACTTGATATTCTTGATTCAGTGTGTTATAACAAAATATGCAAATAAAATTAATAATATGCATATTTCATGTAACGGGTGATCCTCCTTACACCAAATTAAAATAAGAAATTTACACTTTGACAACATTACACTCGCATTTATAACCAGAACAAGGTTGTCAAATGCTCAATTACACTTAGCCTCCAGTTAGCTAGCTGTGCTGTCGGTTATGTGGTGCATTGATAAACCCTAAGGGCGGGTTTATCAATGCTCGGTTAAATCTGTCAGCTACGTAGCCCTCAGCTATCTCTAGCCGCCAGTCAAAGTCTCGGTTACAATAGAAAGCGTTTATCAATGCACCACATAACTGACAGCTAGCTAACTGGAGGCTAAGTGTAATTGAGCATTTGACAACCTTGTTCGGGTTATGAACGTGAGTGTAATGTCAGAGCGTAAATTTCTCATTTTAATTTGGTGTGAGGAGGATCACCCGTTACATGAAATATACATATTATTAATTTTATTCGCATATAACATATATAACACAGTGAATCAATAGTATAGAGGTGAAAGTTATTATTTTTCTATTTTACCGTAAGCTTACTCTGACAACATCGTGGAAAACTTCACTTGTCAGTGTCAAAATTGTGGTACTGTTATTTTTATTTCGTCTATGTTTTGTTTTGTTGAGTTGTTCGCATTTGAGCATGTCCACAAAACAAAAAAGATATCCCAATTTCACGGTGTCAAAGCGACAATTAGGTACTTATAAAAGTAGCCGTTCACCATAAAAGTATAATAGAATGCAAAAAGACGGATGCTGTGACTTGGCGAGAATAGCTGGAATTTGTTGGAGTATCATGAGAACACTGGGTTTAGATAATCGAAACCGAGTAATAAACTCGACATCATCGAGCTCTTCAAAGGGATTTATCCGTTCTTCAACAGTATTCCAATATCTCGCCAATCTCCAAGTTCTTCATCGAAAAGGTCGTCAAGTTCCTCAAGATACATTGACAATAACAATGAAATAAAATACAAACAAAACCTAGATGCTACTAAACTACTATAAAAGAATCAAATAAGCTTCTCGATTTCACCCTAAACGATAATAACACAATCAAATTTGAAGTTGAAATAATCTTTGTTGCAAAATGTAAGCAAAGATGAAAAAGTCATGACACAGTTGTCAGTTAGAATCTATGGTTAGAATAACGGAACACCACTTTCTCGTATTTAACTGTATGTTCTATGGTTACCATCAACTTGATAGTGGCAGCTAGGATAGCCGAAAGTTTGACTGTCAGCTAATGCAAACTGGCAGTTGATAACCACTTTGACCAACAGCTAAGATTTAGCCGAAGGCTACAATATTTAACCGAGCATTGATAAACCCGCCCTTACTACTTAATTTAATGTGTATCCAGTAATTCTATGTCTAATCAAATTATATATATATATTTGCCGTTATATATATATATATACAGATTGCGAAAAGTCTTTTCGCGACATACGATTTACACAAGTACGACAAGTGAAATATAAGAAAAACTACTTGGAAAAGAGAGAAGAATAATTGTGGGCAGTCATCATTGGGCGTCTGTCAATCTGATATAAAAGCATCGTTGCCAGTTAAAGATGTTTGATACTTTGTAAGGAATAAATAACTTATTTTGCATTTGACTTTTAACACGGGATAAAGTGAAAGAAAATCGAGATTGGTAATATTATTTACTTTTGAAATAAGTGAAATCAACACAAATAAGAAAAGAAAAATTTGGACAAATTACAATCTGCAATAAATAAAATCTATACACTTTAACATTTATTGGTATTTAACATTGTTGCCGACAAAAATTGGGAATAAAGCTTACTGATTAGTACATTTGGCAACAGCGGTTAAAATAGGGGGCACTGAACACACAAACATCGCTGACTTCGCCCAATTATTCTCCTCTCTCTTCCAAGTAGCTTTTTTAATATTTTCCCTGTCATACTTGTGTAAATCGTATGTCGCGAATAGACTTTTCGCATTCTGTGTATTCCATTTTCCGATGACTCATAGAACAATGCGAATAGTCTATTTTCCGCTCTAGGTGTGGAAATAATTGTAGGATACAAATAATCTTTAATCAAGCTGCATTATGAGAGGTCAATATACATTTTGTGCAAATTCTACATTTAATTCTTTTATAAAAAATTGCAGATATGCCACTTTGAAAAAGGCAAAAGTTATAGCAACAAATGAACTGCAATAAATAATTTGACATTTTTGTTAGCAGCTTGAAAAATTGCTGTACTTAATTTTGCACACTTTCTTATAGTAGAATTTTATAATTCTAAATTGGTCAATATTTTACTCGTCTCCACTTCATCCAAATTGTCTATCCAATATCTACAAAATTTTTTACTACTGCAATACATTCGGGTCCATTATCGATTCACATAGTTCAAACGTTACTATTATGTCCTCCACATTTTTACACTTCTTTCTATGTATGCAACTCCACCAGTACCCCGTTCAATATATATTTCTTTTCCCTTTTCACTCGCCAGATTCCTGTCACTTAAAGCATTTCTAAACATTCCAGAATTCTCACTCCCCAAGTTCACAAGGAATAACTTCTTGAATCAGACAATTTTAATGAAATATTTTACTTCACTTACAGTTCTACCAGCACTCTCAATCCTAACCCAGTAAACTTTGTCCAGCGTAAAGAGTTCCTTCAATTCCCTTTAAAGATGAGATCTCATATTATATAAAATAAAGCAATTTCGCTCTAATACGAGAGATGGAACTTGTATAAATTCCTCAACGTAGTGGGTTAGACTTCTAACAATTTCATTAAACGAAGAGCACGTTTTCAAATAATTCAAAATATTAACTCCAAAGATGATGGCCTGTTCAAAACTTGCAAAACATTATTGAAGTTATTCAAGATACAATTTATTTTGCTTCTTGACAATTTAAGGTTTTCTTAAATGAAATCTGGTTGAAAGTTACTATATTGTTAGTATAAGTACAAGAACTTAAACTTAAAGTTTTCACAATAATATGAATTTCTATTGAAATAATTAAGATAGATAGGTTGATAATATACGGGGTGTTACATTCATAATAACAAACTTGTCGTTGACATTCGAAAGTGAATATTTTTCATAAGTCTGTTCTTGTTCGCCATCTATAACAATTTTAATAGAAATCGTGTGAGTACCCAACGTATAGAAAGTGTAAGCTCGTAGTTTAACATCCTGTATCAATAATCACTATAAACATGATAAAATGTAAGTGTTAAAAAATTTTATTGTGCTGGAGGTGATGCTGTTAATTCAGGGTGACCAGACGTACAGCATTTTTGTGATCTGTAAGCATTTCATTTTGCCTAGCAAGCCACGACGTCCGCCTTTGCTCCGTAACCATCAGGATCGTGAACACCATTAAAAAAATTTATCTTATGAGAGTAGAAAAAGTCATCAAAGATTAACATAATACCGATATGTTTGATTCTTCTTTCTAAACATATGATCTCTTTCGCTAGTAGATACTTTTTTTCAAAAGACGTAAGTAAACTATGTCGTTTCTCATATTTTTCAAATGTTTGTTTCCCAAGTAGTTTTCAAATAATTGGTTATTTCTGTTGTTTTCAAATAAGGTCATGGTTACCACTATAACTGATTGCATAATTCTTCATTAGTTTATCATTTTAGTTATCTGTATAAACTCTAGTTCTTGTTTCTTCAATTATTTTTATCTTGTTTTGCTCTATAAACTCAACTTTACTTGGAAGCAAATTATTTAAACAGTAACACTCACACTCATTTTCGGTTCATTCTGACTCCTCTTTTATGGCATGAAGCTTTCTCGCACGTATTTTGTATGTTTATTATTAAAATTTACTTTGACTTTCAACGCTTACACACGAATTTTACACTAATAATTTATGTTGAAAAAATGAACATAAAATCTAGCGTCAACTGACAAAAAACGTAAATAATCTCTTCATACTGTCTCTACATATGACAGATGATTCAGTAGAAGGCAGTAGCAATTTAGAAAAAGTTTCTACTTGGTTCAATAAAAAATGATGAGTTTCAACGTAATGAAGGGGGACTATTTTCTGGAAAATCTTAACAAAGCTGTACAAAAATAAAACTTTTCAATCTTCATATTGTTTTTTAATTTTTATAAAATGTAGGTATCGGTTTTTTCAATTCAAAGCAGATCCAATTTTTGGTTCAGTTATGGTTATGAGAGATCTCAATCTATACATAAACTTGAAGCTAGTATAGTGAATATTGAATTGATTATCCATTTTTTTTATTATTTATTCACGTAATTTTTTGATATATTGCACTTTAGAATTCTTAAGTGTGCTGGGGCCACGGAGGTGCATCATGTAGGCATGTAAAACAATCAATTCTTATTTCCAATTTCAGTTTCATATAATGTGTCTCCTTTATTAGTGTTGGTCAAAAAAATCATGCAAAGGTACAAGTCATATGGTCATATTTTGTTTTCGATACATTTTTGCTATGGTAGTATACAGGTATTTCCTATACACTTTGTCGCGCGAAAAGATGTAGAGGAAGATGATGTTCTCAAATTGCAGATTGCATGATTTCCATCACAAATCCTGAGTTTGTCAGCCTTGTGATTGTGTTCTCCACAGTTGGGGCAGATATAAATAAAGCTTGGCTTCACAGTCGGTGGAAACTGGAAGTATGGCTTAAGACTTTGAACGAGTACAATATTTTGGTACAGGAGGACTCCTTTGGAGAGGGCGTAATGATAGTTCGGCGCTAGTGAAGTTGGAGAATTGGCCTTGGAAATGATTCTCCAGCATTTTTTGGAACTGTCTTTTCGGATTTTTAGTGATTCGGATTTTCTCCGATGGTAATGTCTTTGTCCACTCTGGAGATGAAAAGCTGGAAACGAACTGCCAAAAAGGGTTGAATGGGATACACACCACTTGGGGTTGTTTTTGGTGGCATGTTTAATTTTGGAATGGATTTACAACTGATGTTTCTCGGAATTCTGAAGAGACCAATTCTATTGTGATTGGCGTTAAGATAAAAGATATTGACTATTTGGTCGGATGGTGGCGTTGTCGAGAAAGTGTGGTAGGATATATAGTTGCCATTTGGATGATTTGAAGCTCCGAGCCGAAAACTCTTTGTCAATCTTTCTGGCGAAGGATTTGCTACGGATAGAGGCGGCTTAAGAAGAAGATGTGGCGGGCGATGAGAATGGATGACAGGGATCTCTGGAATTAACAGATTTGAAAGTTTGTTATGAAATTGCGAGTGAACTCATCCTTGAGTTTTTGATTTGAGCTAGATGTGGCAAATGATTAACAGGAACTTCCATTAGAGGACGTGTAGTAGAAGTTCTAGAGGATGTCTCTGGTATTCTACTTTTGATTTTGAAGGAGATTGATTGTTCTAGTGGAGGATGGTCATCATCTACCTTTTTATTTGATTTTGTGCTTGTATGTGGCATGGTTGTCGATTGAAAGTCCAAGGTGGGAAGTTTATTTGCTTATGGTTGGTTTTCACAGGTATTTTTTAAAAAAGAGGTTTCTAATAAGAGACTATCCCATGTACATAGTCATTAATTTTAAGATTTTTTTTTCTAATAAATTGTACTTTCTAATTGTACCTATGTTCTTTTTTTGAGTTAATTATTTATTTTTCCTACTTTTTTATTTGAAACTATACAGATGTCCGTTCAAACACTCAAATCATCACTGGTTGGCAATAGACTTATTAGAAGTGTAGTATCGTTAAATTTATTTTGAGAAACGTATCCGAAACTGCGAGTGATATTATTCAGTTCCAACTATTTATATCCGTCAAATTACATACTCGTCAAAACCTCGTGGGACACACGCTATATACAGTTCTAGGTGTCCATTTGTTACTCTAATTAGTATTTGCCAGCTCCGTTAAAATTAATATCAAGAAAGAGCTCTACGAAAAACAAAGTCAAATTTAAAAAATGGAGCATGTTATAAATTTAAAATGCTCTGTTTTGAAAACAAAAGAGTTCCTTTGTGTAACAGGAGAGATCAAAGCTCACTCTTGCCTACGGCCCTTTTTTATCCTGCGCAATACACCAGTGACGCATCAGAAAATTTTAGTTTGATCTCCAATTCATTCTCCTAACTAATTTTGTCAGAAACTGGATAATTTTATGGAGGGTATCTCTTGTAAGGGTAAAAGAAAATTTTTATCGAAAAATTGTGTGCAAGGTGTCCTACCGGGAAAAGTATATTAGAACTGTTAAGACCAAGGATAGGATAGCTGGGAAAATTTGGTTGTTGTCCATAGTCCATACTTTCTTGATTATTTCAATTTAAACCCATATGTTATTGAATTTTTGGATTCTGTGTTCAACGTCAATGCAAGTTTTGTTCCAATATTACATGAAAACTGTAACTGAAACTCGGAATAATCCAGTCAAACAATATTCTCAACCAGTTGTGGCTCGTGCCCACCCTGTGAGAATTTGAAAAGGATAAAATTGAGAGCCAAAATTACTCTTCTTTATTGTTTTATGAAACACCGGTGTGAGCATGAAACATAAAGCCTAAAACTTGTAATTGTTACATATTAAATTTCCCCAAGGTGCGTGAAAACTCCATTATTTCAAAAGCTCGCCATCTTGGTTAGGTTAGGCCGAAAAAAAAACTTTGTATTGCATTGCATTGTTCCAGTGTGTAAGTCAACGTCTATTAAAACTCCAGACAAAATATTTGTTACTTTACCTGGTGGCGCAAGCAAAAATACACTTAAGAGAAGGGCATTACTTTTGTTTGTGAAGACCATTTTAATGTAAGTACCTACTTCTATGCTGGTAATTTTTTTTCTTAAATAGTTTGAGGTTATGTACCTATATGTCTAGGAATCAACCATAAAAACATCATTTTAACTCCTCTTATTTCCTCTGCATTAAAGCAGCTGTTTGACTTCATAAATTCAAGCAGCATAAATGAGTCTACTTTGGGCAAGTTATCTGTTTGTGCTTTTACAAAACTTTCGCTAGCCATATCTTTACTCACAAAATATGAAAGAATCGTCACTGAATACTGAACTAGTAAATAAAATATATTCTCCCAAAAGTTTTAAAATATCCTCGGAAATATTGAATATTTATGTCCACTTTCCACTTTCCACTTTCCACTTTCCACTTTCCACTTTCCACATTCCGACCGATAGTACAAAGACAAGCGTAACTGAAATATTTAATGAGAAAGACAAAGAGCGCTTGTGCTTTGCTCATTGATGATTCGGGTAACCAAGAGGCAAAGCCACTACTGCACTCGAAGCGAACATTCAAATTGTTGAGAGTTATGAGAAAAGCAATAACAAACTAGGGAATGCCGATAAAATAAAAGCACTGCTAGATCAGAAAAAGTGCAAAAGAATTCCGAGAGTTTATTTTAAATTAAATATACTCTTCGACTATTGTTTTGTTCTTGTTTTCCTTGCCACTTCTAAAGGTTTAAAATTTATTTAAGATGTAAGCTCTCTCATATACGCTGTTTGAAATATATTTAAACATTGAACAATAATTTTGCAGAAATAACGAATATATTATTGAATTATTTATTATTATTATGATAGAAAACCTATACGCCTAAACTCGGTATCTCACTGAATATGACTTTGAATCTGGCTGGCGTTTTTATTTGAATTGTGGAAGGTCGGGCTGTGGACAAGCCAATTGGGTAGATTTCTTAAAAAGGTATAAAAATAGGTACCTAATAAGAAAATTTCTAGAAAGTTTCTAGCCTTCAATTTTGTTTGCCCACCTACTGCCCAGCTCCACGAACCGCCACTGCTCTCAACTACTCTACTTATTCAATAATTGTATACGACATCCTTATTTCTGCGTTAAACAAACATTTTTCCAATTTTCCATAAATGCACCTTTTCTCCCTACATCATAGGTTGTGTGTGTGTGTGCTGTGACATGTGAGTTTCACTGCTCTTCTCCAGTCGTACGAAGCAGCGGAGACCATATTATTATAGCCCACGCCAAATGGAAACGTTTCCAAGAACTAAAAGTAGATCGAGGAATTTGAAGTGACCAACCCCTATTTTCATGATGCCATGTTCCCTAACACTTTTGGAGCACCGTTTCTCGCAGTTTCTAGCTAGATCTCTTCAGTACGTAGGTACTGTTATAAATAAAACTTCTTCCTTCCTCACCCTGATGAGATAGCTCGGTTTATTCCATGCCTAATGCCTGTTTAATATATGTCGCAAGATTTTCTAACATCCTCAACACATAGAAACCCTTTATTTCCCCTTTATCTCTCCGTTTTCCAGCAACCGTCGATACCGTCCTTTTAGTGTAGCCACATTAATGGTTGGCCCTTGAATAGTTGTTTGATACTATGAGCAACTTGAACTTGGGAAAATACTAAAATTTAAATAGTGAGTGAGTTTGATTGGCAGATGTCTCTTCACATTCACTCTACAGGGTGATTCATTAGTGCGATAAAGTCCAATATCTTGTGAACAGTTGAAGATATTCGAATGAAATTTTGACTGATTGTAGCCAGCCTAGAGGCTCATATTTTAAAATTAGTGGCAATAGTACAGCGTGTTCCAGAACGCCGTGGTATATCAAAGTTATATTTTTTTAAATGGGACACCCTGTATTTTACTTCAAATTTGAATTCTGCTTGACTTCGCTATTACAATGATATAATATTGTAATGGGTTATACAGCGTATTTAAAAAGTTCTGACCAATTGTTCTTGTAAATCGTAATGACTTCAACGCCCTGTATACTTTAAACTGCACAATTTAAAATTAATCTTTTATAGCCATACGTCTTTGATAGTTGTCTAGTACTATTATTCAATCGAACTGATTCGATATCTAAGAAACCGTATACAGGGCGAGCCCAAACTCGAATACATTGGTTTCACAATTTTTTCAAATGGATCACCCTGTATTTTATATCGGTAAATGGAAGTTACTTTACTATACTTCAAAATTTATTGAGTATTCCCTATACCCAAACTGAATGGTTTTTGTGATATTTCTATTTTATGGTTAAAAAAAGCCAACAATAATAAATTTACTCATACTTATTTATATAGCTATACTATACTATAGCTATGTATGTATGTATGTATGTGTGATTTTTGGGGTGACATTCACTGAGACCTAAAAGGTCTATTGTGCCCCCTTACTTCTACTCAGTTTCTGAGGAGAGTCTCAGAAATTAGTAGTTCCTTTAGTCCTATTTCCCGGAGGAATTTTAGGATGTCTGCAGGCTTCAACTTAGGCAAATGTTCCTCTTCTATCCAGTAATCTCCCAGGTGCTGTGCTCTAGGATTCTGGAGTGCTGTGCAGTTGGAAAGTATGTGGATGGAGGTTTCTTCTTCCATTCCACAAAATCTGCATTCTTCTTCCTCCACTATTTTGAGCTTTTTCAGGTGCCCATTCAGGCGACAATGTCCCGTTAGGATCCCTGCCAAAACTCTTAGCGCAGTTTTACTTTGACTTATGCATTCTTTTGATCTCAACAGGTTGTAGTCACCCAGAAGAGTCTTTGATTGTATAAGCCCTACTAGATCTTTCCAATGGTCAGATCTTCTCTTTTTCTCGGCTTTACTTATTTCTTCCAATATTACATTGGAGCTGATTCCGCAAAAGGGTTCGGGCCCCCAGAAAGGTATTTCAGTCCCCCTCTTTGCTAGTTCATCTGCTATTTCATTTCCTTCTATTCCAGTGTGTCCTGGAATCCATAGTAAGGTGACTATGTTGTTCTCGCCTAGTTCATTGAGTTTGTCTAGGCATTCCCACACCATTTTGGAACTGATTACACAAGAGCTCAGTGCCTTAATGGCTGCTTGACTATCCGACATTATGATAATCCTTTGTCTTATGTATCCTTTATCAATATTGAACTGGGCGCACTTTCTTATGGCGTGGATTTCCGCTTGAAAGATACTTGGGGTTTTTCCCAAGCTTTCAGAGTGTTTGGTTCCTGGCCCGAACACTCCTATCCCAGTTCCTTCTATTGCTTTTGAGCCGTCTGTGTACCATTGAATGGCATTCTTTCCAAGTAATGGTCCAAGGTAATGGTATTTGGATCCCATTCCTTTTTGTTGCTCATTTCCGTAACGAATTTCTTTGAAAAGTTATATTTTTTCATCATACCGTCTTGTGGCATGTCCCAGGTTGTCTGATTTCTAAGAAGTGAGGAGGTGTTTTTTTTAATGATTCCCTCTCTACTATAGCTATACAGCTATACTAAAATTTCGAAAAAATCAACAACAAAGTTATAAAAGATGCTTAAAGTGACCACCCTCTAAATTTATACAGGCTTGGAGACGGTCTTTGCACATTAACATTTTGAAACGCCTGCCTTATTCTAGTTTTCATATCGACTGGTGTAGTAGCAGGTAATTGGTTCACCTGTTCTTTAATAAAATCCCAATGGAAATGATCTGCTTCATTCAACTCTGGTGATCTTGGTGCCCAAAGAACTGGTCCTGCTCGTCCTATTCACCTTTTTGGAAACATATCATTCAATTGTCCCTGAATCAGCGCGTTATGGTGAGCAGTAGCTCGGTCATGAAAATACCAAATTTGTTGACGAGTACGGAGGGGAATGTCTTCAAGCAGAAATGGTAAATGATTTTCCAGGAAATATTAATAAATTTTTCTATTTACCGTATTTACCTCGTCACCAAATAACGTATGGGGTTCGTATGGTGATTCTCAATAACTGCTAGTAAAACATTCATTGTAGCTTCTTCTGTAATGACAGTTTTAGTTCTTTGTTCCTTCTCATACACACCGATCCAGTGTGATTGAATCTTTCTAAAAACCTTTCAAAAGCAATTTTATTTGGTTGTCGGCGTTCTGGATGACATTCGTTATGAATTCTCATTACCAGTAGATAACTTTTTGTACTCTCGCCTAAAATCCACAACAAATCTATCAAGTTTTCTCTTTATTTTTTGGGAATCAACCGAAACGTCGAAATAAAAAATAGAAAACATTATTGTGGTTTGATTCCCAAAAAATTAGAGAAAACAGAATAAGTAATGCCACAAGGAACTTACAGAAGATATATCTATCAAGATTTCACGGGAGAAATTCATTTTATTTGAAAATGCTATGACAAATGTCATAAATTTAACAAACGAATTAGCACAACGTAAATGTTTGTTTATATTTCAGAGCCTATTTACTACCAACCTAATTACTAAGAACGCTAATGATGATATGGTTCTAATTTGACTATTTAGAAGAGCTACCTAAGAAACCTGATCCTTCTGCATGTGTGGTGATACTGTTATCGAAATTTTAAAACCTTTTTTTGAGTTAACACACTTTCCTTACATGTTAATTGTTGTGAATACATTTTATTATCTGCTTTTCATTTATTTTTTTTATTGGAAATACAATTTTTAATAACAAAATAGAAATATCCCAAAACCATTCAGTTTGGGTATAGGGAATACTCAATAAATTTTGAAGTATAGTAAAGTAACTTCCATTTACCGATATAAAATACAGGGTGATTCATTTAAAAAAATTGTGAAACTAATGTATTCGAGTTTGGGCTCGCCCTGTATACGGTTTCTTAGATATCGAATCAGTTCGATTGAATTGTAGTACTAGACGACTATTATAGAAGTATGGCTATAAGAGATTTATTTTAAATTGTGCAGCTCAAAGTATACAGGGCGTTGAAGTCATTACGATTTACAAGAACAATTGGTTAGAACTTTTTAAATACGCTGTATAACCCATTACAATATTATATCATTCTAATAGCGAAGTCAAGCAGAATTCAAATTTGAAGTAAAATACAGGGTGTCCCATTTAAAAAAATATAACTTTGATCTGGCACGGCGTTCTGGAACACGTTGTACTATTGCCACTAATTTTAAAATATGAGCTTCTAGGCTGGCTACAATCAGTCAAAATTTCATTTAAATATCTTCAACCATTTACAAGATATTGGACTTTATCGCACTAATGAATCACCCTGTATAGTAAATTTCGATAGTTTTAAAATTAATATTTATTATACAAAAGCTTGCGAAACATTTTGAACCCATTATACGGTACGGTTTTAATTGATATCAGAAAATAATTTAAATTTTCTAGTGTGTTTTTGTTCAATAATATACCCCTTTAAAAATTACCATTCAATTTCCATATTTTTCACGACTTGATAACATATTCTCAATATGCGTGCTAGTTTATGAATAAATTTTTTCATTTTCCTTTATTTCATCAAGGACATACGGAAAATATGTGGATCGGAAGTGCATATAACATACACGACATAAGATATTGCAGAAAAGTAGATGGCTTATCGAAAAAATACGTATACAAGGTGGTTAAATTCAATTCTTGTCGTATACTGACGATAGGGATTTTTTTATAAGCAATTATTGCCAATGTAATAGTATATTACGTAACAAGAGTTGTAAGTAACCCATTACGCACGAAATGAAAAAGCATAAATCATAAATTTCATGAGTGCGTAATGGGATTACAACTCGTGTAACGCACTATTTCTACGCTTTTCTACACTTTTTCTACGCCCATCTATTTTCCTCTGAGTGCTCATAATTTCATCTTTTTTACTGCTAACAGAGATTTTCGTAGGTAAAGTTGAGAAAATGTTCGGATACTATATTTTGTGACAAAAACTGACAGCATAAATGAGATGACGCTTATTTCAAGAAGACGCGTATTATTATTTTTAATTGTATAATGTGTTGCCGACATTCAGGGGCATCACTGTTTAATACTAAAATAAATTTCTCTAATGGTGAAAGCTTTTATGTTTTTTCATTGATTGAAAGTATGTAAATAAACCAAATAAATTAGTACGTGAACAAATATTGGATTGTTATTTAATTAAACCAAGAAGTTTAAGTTTTCTTCTCAAAACGCACGTGTATGTTATGGGATCTCATTACGTGCATGTTATAGTTAAATGTCATTTACAAGGAATGTTGACAGTGCGAATTTTGACGTTTACAGGCATGGGCGTAGAAAATAGTATATTACATAACAAGAGTTGTAAGTTGCTTATTACATGCGAATAGAAAAGTTGCGCAAGAGCCGCGTAGCGGCGAGTGTGGTAATTCTATAACAACAGCAGCCGGCCCGCTGTATGATTTGATCCGGCTCGCAACCCGTTCAACTGAGAATTTTTTATCATATTGCAAAATAAAAACCTGTGTCAGCGATCATCAAAGAGTGAGGCGGCAAACATCAAAGTCTTCGATGTTTGCCGCTTCTCTGGCGGCGCAACACAAGATTATTTCTTCTCAACTGTTCTACACTAGACGATTCTAGATCATTCCTTCATTTTGCCTATATAAGCGGGTGGATGGCCCGAACTTTTCACTGATGAAAGTTAATAAATCAAAATATCGTACAAGGCTGACTGACGATAATTTTGAAAATTCTTTACGTCTTTGTGTCAGTGGAATTTATCCAAACATGGATGGATTAGTTTCCCAAGTTTGAGCTCAAGTGTCTCATTGATTTCGGTATCGATATTTAACTTTCGTAGTTTGTAACAATTCCAAATTCAACTATTTAATTATAATGTTATTATTTAATTTTGTTATTTTAATAAATTGATATTATAATAACATTGTCGTATTATTTTATGTTTGATATCTATCGCAAGAAATTATGAGCACTACCACACTACTTTAAAATGTACTACTTTTAAATGCGACCCGCGAACGTATTTGCACACTAAAGTTTGGCTCACAACATGTCAAAGGTTGCCCATACCTCACTTAGAAGAACATTTCGCTATAAATGCATGAAAATTGTTTTATAATAAAAACTGTTTCAATCAATGCGTTTCTGGTAATTTCTCATTTCTCTGTTTATCCCATTTCTAATTTCAGACCAGACCAAGGCTCGAATACTCTCTACAATTTCGCTTGTGTGTATTCGGATATAATATTGTCGCTTGTTTCAAAATTACGCATACAAGATATAGCGATTTATTTACGCTGTACCTAAGGAAAATATCGAACCGAAAAAAGTGGTTTGCTTTCAAGAAGTTGGAAATTGAGTTTGTCGGGTCTAATCCACAAATAAGATCGTATAATATCCGTCACGATGGGTTCGTCTTGTAAATAATAAATTAAATTGTCTTTTAAAGGAATTTTGGTTATTAGATATTCTGGCGGTGCTCCATTTTTGAATATAATTTATGCTACACAATAATTGGATTGCCGTTTCTTTCTAAAATAGTCCCTATGGTGTATATATTAATAGATATCGCAAAATAATAATTTTATAAGTTTTTAAAAATATTTTAAGAAAACATTGACCGTTCAACTAAGAAGCAGCGGATGTAGAACATATATATTGTACTGATCTGGTGCAAATACGCCGAAACCGTTCTACCTACAAGTTATGTTGTCCCTTCTAATTGCAAGTCAGAATGGTTGATGTTAAATATCTTGTAGATATACCGGCCCCGTTTGACTTTGAAGTGTAATTCAATAACCGCCGTGGCCTATAGGCTGGGAAGTAGTTGTTGCTTCTTAGTTGACCGGTCACTATTTTTGACAAATATTTTTTTCAATAGATACGACAATATTACAGGAAACTGTAATAATACTTTAGTGTATATATTAGCTTATTATTTTCTTGGTTCAACAAAAAGGCTTGAAATTTGATAAAATTTAACAGTTTGCTCTCATATCAAGTATGAAATTTGCATTAGAGCAATAATTGTAAAATCCCTGAAAAGTAATCTGCTAAAAACTAATGCTTAACTGCAATAAAAGAGAACGCGAAAACAAAGGCATCACTATACTTACCCCAGTTTCCAACGAAGTAATTTAGCACACAATAGTAATTAGTGTGGCTATGCATAAATGATGGGACGAATTGATTCAAAAAAGTGCTTTGAAGAAATACTAAGTTGTAGAGCAGCATGTTAATTTTAATTGGTACAGGAATCTTTTACTTGGTACAAACATAACAAGTTTAACAAAGAGCTTCCAGAACGTCATATAGTTTGTAATTTATTATTTATTTACAAATTCTTTATTGTTTTGTATAGGTATGAATAAAGAATACCTAAATTGTTCGAAAAACAACAAAACGCGAATAGGGTTGCCAGGTGTCTGGCTTTAGCCGGTCATGTTTGGCATATTACGGACGTGTTCTGCCTGTCTTGTCCATTTTTTATTGTTGAGAGTTGAATAAAAATCATATAGTTTATTAGTACTATTATCACAGGATTTTTATTAGTGCAGGCGCTAAAAGGTAGTTATTGAGTATCTTCTGTAAGTTCCTTGTGGCATTACTTATTATTTTTTCTCTTATTCTTTTGGGAATCAAACCACAATAATGTTTTTTATTTTTTATTTCGACGTTTCGGTAGCGTTCCAACTACCGTTGTCAAGATTAACTAGTGAAAAAATTAATAAAATAATTTTTGGTCCTTATCTGACACAACGAAAAAATATGACAACTAGACAATCAATAATATTTTGAAGTTTAAGACTACAAAACTTTGTTGTCAAATTTTATTAAGGTCCATTCATAGTAGATCACACCTCTGGTAAAATGTGAAATAAAATATTTTTATTTCATGACATTCTATCGATATGATAGTCTACTAGAAATGGAATCCAGTGAAGTGCACGTTCCAGGAACGGTTTTTATTGGGATAGCGCACGATACACTTTTTTAGCTTATTTTGGAAATGTTGTTAGTAAAACGCGTTTGTTGTTACTTTTTTGTGTATGATCATTTTTGTTTTCAAAATATGTATAACTCAGTTTGGTGATTTTGTGTATTGAAGTGTGTATCGATTAACAACTATTCCAATGATAAATCATGAGAAAACCTGGATAAAAACTTATGATGCTATCCTGATAACGCAGGTAATTGATTATTGGAAATTTCTCTTTTTAACATTGGTAACCAAATTTGACTACATTCGGCTGAAATACTAGCTACACATTTATCTGCATTTAGTTGTATTAAGACACTTTCTTTGATTTTCCGTCTTTTATTATTGGGCTCATTCAATATTATTTTTGTCGAATCCCATTGAATTTTATGCCCCTCTTCCCAAGCATGTTTACAAATACCTGACTTAAAGAGCTCCCTATCTTTGATGTATTTTTTATGTTCACTTATTTGGACTTTCAATGGTCTAGATGTTTCACCTAAATAGAATTTGTCGCATTCACAAGATATCTGATATATGCAATTTTTTGAAGATTGTTCTTCATTTTTTGGTTTTGTTTTTGTTAAGATATATTTCAAAGTATTGTTAGATTTAAAGCTGGTTCGAATATTAAATTGATTACCAATTTTCTTAATTCTTCCTGACAAACCCCTAACATACGGTATTGTCAAGTTTTTAAAAATCATGTTAGCTGAATTATTAATATTATTATTTTTATTATGGGTATTAACAATGAGCCTTTCTCTATATTCTTGATTTCTTTATTTACAAATTCTGCCGGGTAATTATTGGCATTTAAAACATTTTTCAGTAGAGTTTTCTCCTTTGTGAAAAGATTATCATTAGAACAAATTATTCTGGCCCTATCGTATAAAGATTTTACTACCCCTTTTTCAACGCTTATAGCATGATTTGATTCAAAATTCAAATACCTATTAGTGTGTGTTGGCTTACGATGAACACTTGTTTCATACCCTGTAGGTGTTTTATTGATAAGAATATCCAAAAATGGTAAAAATTTGTTATTTTCAATTTCAATTTCAAATTTTATAGATTTTTCTCCTTCATTTATATTTATTAAGAAATCATAAGGCCATATTGCAAATATGTCGTCTACATATCTCCACCAGACAATTGGTTTTAATTTTTGATTATTCACTCTTTTGGCTTCAAAATGTTCCATGTAAATATTTGATAGAATTGGTGAGAGGCAAGAGCCCATGGCAAGACTAAAATTCTGTTCATAAAAATCATTATTGAACTGAAAATATGTTTTTGTTATACATAATTTTAATAATTCTATTATTGCTGCTAAGCTCAATTTGGTCCTTTTCTGTAAGGGTCTGATCTATTTCTAATTTTGATTTGACAAGTTCTATTGTTTTCTGTACCGGTACATTTGTGAAGAGACTAACTACATCAAAACTGACCAAATAATGGCTTTTGTTGAACTTTAAATCTGATAGTTTTTCTAAAAAATGATTGCTATTTTTGATGTATGAATCTGTCTGTCCTGCGAGGGGTTCAATGATTTTTAATATATAATTTGATAGTTTGCTGCATGGGGAATTAATAGTGCTACAAATTGGTCGTAGTGGTATGTTTTGTTTATGAATTTTTGGTAAACCATAAAAATGTGGTGGTTTACTGTATTTAGGTGTTAACATTGTTCTTTCACGGTTAGCAAATTCGTTCTTGAATTTGAAAAGTGTCTTATAAATTTTGTTTTCAATTGATTTGGTAGGGTCATTTGGTAGCTTAGTATAAGGGCCATTTATTAATAAATCCATTACTTTTGAATCATAATAAACTTTGTTTATAATTACAGTAGAATTGCCCTTATCAGCCGGTAAAATAATAATAGAATCATCTTCTTTGAGATTTTTGATTGATTTTTGTTCTGCTTTTGTAGTATTGTTTTTTAAATGAATAGATTTTTCTAATATGACTTTACAACGTACTTTATATTCTTCTCTTTCGTGTTCAGGTAATTCACTACTTACTTGTTCTATTGAACTTATTATGTCTAATTTTGGTATTGTTTTTGGAGTCAAAGCAAAATTTAATCCTTTTGAAAGAACTAATACGGATTCTTATACAAGAGACCCTAAATAATAACAAAACACATCTTACCCCCATGTATGATGGTCCCTTCCAGCTCCCTTTACATCCCTTCTTCGCTCATACAGTAGGTAAGCATGGCGTTAATGCTTCAAAATATGCACAGGTAAAAGTATACTACGAGATGTTTATTTGTGGAGGATTCGACGATTCAACTTAATGTTTCAGCTTGCAAGGATTTTTAGTTCATACCTGTAGCCAAGGCGCTAGTGGTTACCTACTTTATGCCACGTTTAACAGCTCTTATTATTTATTTCTCTATGGGTATATTTGTATTTTTTAAAATCATATCTAGATTTAGTGTACAGAAAACTTAATATTTCTATATTGTATGAGAATATTATTGTTTGCAAGCTAAGCTTCCTTGTTGGTTACGTGTTGTTTTTGGACCTGGCAACCCTATTCGCGAAGAAGCATGATAAAATTGTACAAAACTTATACAAACTACAAAATGTACTTCAAATCATTTCATCTTGCTATTTTTTTTTATCAAAGCAAAATGAGTTCTTGACAGAGTAAACTTTACATATATGTATTGACCCTATGAAATGCATTTAATATCAATTGTTCTATGTTCCAGGTGTTTCTCATCTAGCAAAAATCGTTGAAGAAGATGGAATCGAAACAATCGAAGTTAATAAGGTAAAATATTAATATACTAGTTAATATTATTATAATTTCAACTTTTGGATATACCAATAAAATGAGAATTCTGCTGAAAGAGGAATAATCACATGATGGGGGCTTTATATCACCTAAGTACGTGTAGTGAATAAAATCAAATCAAATCTCACACACATGACACGATTACATAGGAAGAGCTGGATGTTCACCAGTATACCAATGAATCCTGCTGTTTATAACTTTATATACATAAAAAAACTTAGCCAATTTTCACTCCCAGCTGACATCTCACGAAAAGCACCCCATAGAATGAGAGATCAAGTATCTAACTATATTATAGAACACAGATTCCATAAAAAACTCACCAAATGGAATAGCACTAGAATGTATACAGGGAGTCAATTTTAAAACTTCGTGAAAGAAAGAGGACTGCCATTTAAATTTCTGTAGGTGGGTCATAGGGAGTTGATGGGGGTGCGTTCTCTCTCATGTCATTTTAGTTTCCCCTCTCTACCCTAGAAACTGTTTTCAATTTTTTTTTATACATCTTCTCGTTTTCTAGGTACAGTCCATTGTGAGTTTTATAATTGACACCCTGTATTATACAAATTAAAAATTTTTGGGATGGATATTAAAATTATTCGGGACAACTCTATTTAAAATTTCTTTCGGTACCTAACAATTTCCATATGAAAGTATTCTCAAATCCCAATTTTTTGGAATACTATGCAGCGTACCATAAGCTTCAGGTACATTTCAGTTTCAGTTTCTTCTCAAACTTCAGCTTGTTTTCCCCACGATACACTTACTTACGGTATGCTGATTTCTACTTCAAATTGCGTCCGAGCCGCGCAGTTACGTCACGCGGGAACCAGAAATTTACACCCACCTCTCACCAGTCTTTCGATTCATTATATTTTCATTCAATACAAGGTGTTGTTAGTTTTAATTTCAATTTTACTTGAGTTGATTCGTTTATTTGGAATTTTATTACCTACTAATTTACTGTTATTGATGTTATTTAATAGATACTGTTTTATAATATAAAGCTATTTTTCTACTACCGTGTGTAAAGTACGTACTTTAGACACATTTTCGAGTGCGTAAAACTTTATTTTACGCACTAGTGCGTGAAGAGTTTTACTTTACGCACTAGTGCGTAAAGAAAAAATTCCAATATGTATGTAGTTATAGATATCTAGTCTTATAAAAAAATAGGTATAATAAACGGATATTAAATCTAAGTTTTTTTCATAAATTGGAGATAGAAACCTATAGAATTTGGTAAAGTAACCTAATAATTATTGTTAAATAATTATTGAGTACTGGAAATAATACAGAAAATAGGCATAAGTTGGCGGTGAGTGACTGACATTTCTTTGTGAATTGAATCTGACATTTAAAATTTAAATTGAGATCTTCCGACTATACCTAGGGTAAGCAATTGTGTTTTATATTCAAGAATTGAATATTTTTAGAAAACTATGATGTTTATATTATTATAAAAATAAAGATGGATTCCTCTGACGATCTCTCAGTTTACTTGGCAAATACACCACCAAATATATTAGATGTGGCACAGAATGCTGCGAATGATTTACTGCCCCAAAAATCCATGAGTATTTACGAAAAAAATATATCTTATTAGAAATTAATAATAGCGTTAAAGATTCTTCTAAAGAGAAATTTAACTTACTTTACGCACTAGTGCGTAAAGTATGTTTCTTTACGCACTAGTGCGTAAAGAAAATTACTATTAAACTTTTGTATTTCAATTAAATATTCGCTAGTAGAAAAAATATTGTATGCAATTCGTGTGTAAAGACCTTTTTTTCGACTCATGTGATTGTCGCATTCGCCAACGGCTCATGCGACAATATTCACATTCGTCAAAAAAGGGCTACTTTACACACTAGTTACATAAATAACTATTTTGTTTTGTATATACGATTAAGGAATATTAATAGGAAAATCAGTTTTCAAAACTGCCTGAAAAAAATGGACAAGATGCCAAAATTTAGAAATTTCATAAAATGATTCTAAATATAAGCTTTTTCTACTCCTATACTATAAGTTATTAATTACATGCCAATTTTCAGTTTCATAATGATACTCATTATAACACTGGTTTTCATTATGAAACTGAAAAATTGACCAATAGAAATTTAGATTTTTAAATAACCAAGTAGGCAGACGCAATATTTTCTGTAGAATGTTTTGACAGTTTCTAAGAGATTCGTGTGATTTATGACAGTTTGATTCTTTTGCGTTAGTTTTTAAAAGAAATGTCAATCACCGAGACTAAAAATACTTAGTGACCAAGGTAAATACATATAATTAAACTTATTAATTTTTGTTTACAATAATTTATTACTAATTTTGTACAACAGTGAGCAAAGTCGCCGACTAATGTTGTTTTCGATCTGTACATGCCGGGTTCGAGACCCGGTTGGTGGATTTTTTTCTATATTTTTTTTCAAATCAAATTTCTTGTTCGTAGAAAAAATTGTGTATGCAAGTTTCATGTAATAGTTAATAATACACTCGCATTAACTATACGAACAGAGTATTTCCCATATATTGAGCATTGTACATCACCGATTGAGATTCCCACATGACGTCACACGCTGTCCGCTATATGCGCAAAAACATACCGTGGTAAGTGTATCGTGGTTTTCCCCATCGTATACAACTTACACTAATAGTTGTTCTTCCACATCGTTACTGTCAATTCCATATCCTTCTTGGGTACCGGCTTATATGTCACATATGAGGCCAAAACTCCAGTTACCGGAGAAGTATTCCAAACTAATAACTATTGGTTAGAGGTAGCATGAATAAAGAAAGTCTTTTCCGCATTGTTTATTATCCACTTGTCAATGGCTGGGTTATAGTACTTTTTCAGTAGTGTGTAAACGCCTTTGTCTAGCGGCTACAAAAGACAAAACTTTGAAGGAGTATTGTAACTTTGCAGGTTAACCCACTGGTCACGGGACCCCGATTCAGTAGTCAAGCCTTTTTTGTTGTAACACGAATTGTCGATAAAGGATCACGTAACAAATGGGTTTCAGTTGACTTTCCAGCCTTTCGTTTCCGAAATTGCCATTTATATTTTAGTAATTTATTCTCGTGGTGTGTGTTTTAGAGTGTTCTTGATTGTATTCGGTCTGTGAAATAAGCGTTGTGTGACCGACCATTATGTCAACTCTCTGAGATCTGATCTAAAATTTCGTAATACTACAACCTTTTGAAGTTAACCAATGGTTAACTATAACAACGGTTTAACCTACCGAGTAAAAACACACCCTTAGACCGTGTCCAAAGCTATTGAGAGATGGGATTCATAATTAGTGATAAAAGTACGGGCCTTTCTCTTGAAAGGATTGATTGTTTAATAAATTTGATGAAATGTTCTTTCATCCAACCAGATGTATTGACCTCTACCAAGCTTCCAACAGATCCGTCTCTGCAGATACTGCATCAGTAAGAGTTTCTGGACCGTTGTTATACCCATTTTGGCTACGTTCCATATATCTAAGTTCTAGTTTTTCAGTTACCTCTATGGCATTTTTTTATATACCTATATAGCACGTTATCGGAATATTGAAAAGTACGATTCATTCATTTATACGCTTGGGCTGGGCTCAATAGCCCAAGCACTTGATCTGAATCTTTGTAAAATTGCCCATTTCATCTACCTACTTCCATTCCAGAAGCTTCGTGTCTTCTATATAGGACACCAGTTTATCTGGAGGGATCTTCAGTAGTTGTGATGGTTGTGTTATTTTCACTCCAGTTCCGTCTGAGTCCTTGTAAGCTTCCACAGAAGCAGAGTTTGTGAGTAGGTGTTTCATCCTGGAGTTCACATTTTCTGCACATAGGCTAACTTACTTTTCCCATCCTATGCAGATGCTTCCTCAGGGTACAGTGTCCAGTCACCAGGTCGGTAACTGTCTTCAAATTTCTCTTGCCCAGTTTCAACAGCCTGGACGAGAGTTCCTTGACTAACTCATTCAGTAGACTCTTAGTATGGAGGTGTCCTTGTGTCAGCCACCATTCAAGTTGGTGTTCCTTAAATAACCAGCTCCCGATTTCCCCTCTTTTGAAAAGTAAGATGATATTCATTTATTTTTTTCGATTGATTTTGGACACTTTACCTAAAAGCCTCCTTATCAAAAAGTCGACTTAGTATGAAACCGGTTCTAACCAAAATATACCTTTTTATAACTAGCCATACAAGTGCTTAGTCAAGACACAATATCCGAATAGTTAAAATACTAGTTACGTGATCATATTTTCACAATATATTGAAAACTGAACCCAAAGGACATCAATCAATAATTTATCAGTAAAAATGTATCACTCACCAACGTTGAATGTGGATTAATTATTCTCGATGACTCAAAACACGACCGTTCATGCCAGCGATACGTCTAATAGCGGATCTAATACCGATTAGCTCGAAAACTGCTATTATGGCGTAATTTATTAAATTACACAAGCATTGCACAACATAATTAAATTAACCCCGTTAGTTAACCAGCCCCGGTCTACCTCATTAAATAAACACCCTCTATAATAATGTAAAACTGAAAATTTGAATTTAAACTGTTGATAGAAAATTCGATTTATTTCATCTGGCGCTGCAGCTGGAGAATTCGATTGAATCAGATAGAAAACTAGAAATTTACGTTACCAGAGGTTGAATCTTCAACAATGAATATTTAATAGAGTAAGGAATTGAGAAAAATGTATATACAGAAAAGAATCTTTTTTGGAGCAGATTATCAGTTGAAAATGTTTTTGCTATCCTCGATTAACGACCATTTGGAGAACCGTTTTGTAAGTCATACAAAAAAAACATCCGTTTCCGTAATCCTTTTATTGAGATTAAACCACTTCTCCGTTCCTGCTCACTTGCACAAATGAAATACTAAAACCAACTTCCTATTTGATTGTGTGGAAATGAAAACGTTGCAATATGTTATTTCGGAATGTAAGTTAATTAAAATAATGGAAGGTGTACAATCAGAAGTTATAAAATCATGGAAAACGTAGGTATATAACTTTTTCAACTGAAGTTTGTTATAATATTCACCTAATCCTATACTGTTACTTTATTTAACGGTATCCAGAAGACAATGAAAAAAGTTAATGTTAAGAAATCACTTGTATATTTTTTTCAAAACATTTTCCTGCTCACAATAACAATCATTATAATAATACTAACTATTTATATAAATTGGAAAAGTAATTTGACAGCTGCTACTATTTGAAATTTATATTCCATCGATGGGAGATTTTCCGAGAGATTTTCCTGCCATTCTCTTCGAAACTGAATTTCCAATATACGACTCCGCCACCGTAGAGGAGTTCCAGCCTCCAAGTTCTTTTATCGATAGTAGATCGCCACCATTTTCTAAAAGCATAGTAGCCGATTTTCCAAATTTGAAGGCCGCGAATCAACGTATTTTTGGTATAAACCATAGGCATAAAAAATAATTACTTCTTTGAGAATGACAAATAAATACCCTGTTCTTTTTGTTTGTTGTCTAGCTCAATGTAACCAAAACTCTGGCACTGATAATTTCAAAATCTTCCTTGGACGAATTAACAAGTTCGTCACGTTTGAAGGCGCCAGAAATACCACTCATTAATACAACATTTTCAAGCAACCATGTGTGATCAACTGCTTCCAACAAAAACTTAGTTACTTCTTCAACAAAATTTTTGCCGGGAAAGCCCAGAAAAGCCTGGGAAAACCTATCTATGGGATGTAAAAAGAATTCAGTGGTTTCTGCATACTCTCAAATTCTTTATTTCATCCGCCTCACTCATGCTTTCATATATCCGCGATTATGTGAACACGTAGTGACATGTTTCGACCTAGCAATCGACACTTCAATCGGGATATCAGCTTATTTCGGTGTTTGCCTGCTACAAATTTGGCAAACCTAAAGCCCCGTCCACATTAGTAAAAAATTACGTTGTACGTTGATGTGGCGTTGGGTACAAATTATTTTCGACGCAAATCGGCAACCTGTCAGCATAAATATTTACGTTGTGGCGGTTTATAGTTTGTAGTGTTGTTAAAATGAATTCCAATAAAGAGGACGTTTAACTTATGATACAACAATATCAAAATCAAAGGATATTGTGGGATCCAAAGAATAAATGGCATTTTAATAGAAAGAAAAAAAATGACGCTTGGGAGGAAATTATTATGATATAAATGTTTAATCCAATAGTGTCTGCTTTTCTTGACTGATTCCTCTATTTTATTCTTAATCAAATGGGTGATAACAATGAGAGCGACACATTTTCTCTTCATTAATATCACTGAATCAGACATGGTGGAATTGTATCCAGCACATAATTTTTTACTAATGTGGACGCGGCTTGAGATTGACGTTCCACATGGGAGGCAATCTCCAAACTAGCAGCAAACTGGTGAAAACCGCATGCTGATATCGCCCCCCTATCCCTATATATTATCTTCGATTACTGTAGTTCAACTGAACAAAGATCAGCAAACTTATTTATTCGTCAAGTCATTCCTTTCCACAAACCTTGAATTGATTATCGGATGATTGTGTAGCCTGCTCAAACTTAGCACGTTCTTTAACAACAGTTTTACGATATTCAAGTGCCCTTATCTAGCGTTGAGGCTGGTCATCGTGTTTCCCAGTTTACAGATATCTAGCCTTGCCTTTCGCTGTACTGGAGGGTGTAAGGAGCATTTATCATGACATCTACGACGCAAATCCTTGTATCTTGCAGAGACTGCAACGAAGAAGCGTATGTCATCGCCATCTTATTTCCAATACGTCAGTCAGGTTTTGATTTTCCACTTTTTCCAAATGTTAGTTCAAGGTAAGATTTTCTATGAGTAGAAAATACTTTTTGAATTTTCCATAAATTAGAACAAAAATATAGATTTATATATAATTTTTATTTGTAACTCAAATGTTCATGCTTTTTAGAGAAGCTTCTAAATTTACTTGACGCTGTGTCTGTTAACAATGCCCACCTGTGATCTGGTAAAAAATTCCACTACCTTTTGTGACAAAAAAATATTCTATCATATTTAGAATTGAGACTGGCAAATACATTTAATAAGTTCCGAAGAGTGACAAAGTCATTTCTGCTAAAAAGACCTTATTATTCAGTGGCAAAATTCTACAATCTACCCTAGAACTTTTAAGTTAAATTGGTATAATTCAATATTTATTCATCATCCAAGCTTTCATGCTAAAGAAGCCTCTTCTTCCTTCACCACAACAACGTTCAAGCTCCCAGATGACATAAAACTATTATTCAAAAATTCCGTCAAGGAGTCCTGGCAAAATTTTTGGCACAACAGCAAAACAGCCCTTTACGATATACAACCATAAATCGGCTGTCTCTCCCTCGATTTCTTAACCAGGAGAAAACCTGCTGTCATTAGACGATTGCGGATCAACCATAACAGATACACACATGGTTACTTGATATCTTCTGAATACCTTCCCGTCTGCAGTAACTGCAATAGTGTTTTAACCGTTAAACATATTCTCACAGACTGCCAGGAATACACCATTACATATGAGCGCCTAGACTTAAGACCAAACCTGAGAGAGCTTTTAAACTGCACCGCTGAAATCCCAAAGACATTGAAATTTCTCAAAACAACTAACCTCTACCACAAAATATAAACTAGATTGATATTTTACCGAGTATTTTAGATATTTTATGTTTTAAGATAGTGTATGTATTTATATATGTCTTTTTGTCTTTTGTATAGTGCCAATGGCCATAGTTGTCGAGGCACTTGAATTCTAATAAAAAAAAATATTTATTATCAGTATGTTTATTTTTTATATTTTGTTGTCAATTTTCATCTTTATTTTTCATCTATTTTTAAATGTAGCTTTGTCCATAAAAGCTCGGATTCTAGTGCCTTTAACTTTAGTGCAACAATTTAACATCATGCCTCATGAACCGATCAGTCAAGATATCCCAGCTGTTCCGCACACAGGTAGCGAAACCACAACCACCTGAGAGTCCATCACCCTCTGATGAGACACATGTTCAGCCGTGAACACGTGGGCTGTCATCCCCTCATCCCTCATCCCCTCAGTACCAGTATTGGGCGTGTCGAGAGGGCCCCCTGAGACTGGTCGCAGGTCGTGGCATGTAGGCACCACTACCAGGTGATGCTGTACCAAGGGCTTCTTCCTTTTTAACCAGATACCTGGAATTAGTAGTCCACCCAAGGACACCATCCGCTAACCCATCTGGTGGGACGATTAGCGGTAGACCAGGTTGAGAACCGTTCACAAGGAACGATCCACTTAATGCCTATCCTGGCCAGGCCCGTTCAGCAAGCTAAACTCCCTCTAATAAGTGAATCATAGTTAGAAGCTTTCAGCCTAACACTAGGCTAGGAATGGCTAGAACTACGACACACGTCGGTAAACGTCGGAGGTGTCCCATCAGAACGACATCCGTTTACCCGAGAAAATTCTACCAATACAAATTTGTTTAAATCACCATAATCGATTTTCTTTGCTGTAACATTATCCACTCACTTTTAATTAAAAATATCAATTTGTTAAGTCCTTAAATCTCATGGTTAATTTTCGAGTATACTAATAGAATGGTAAATGAAGGGGCTTAAATATTGCGTTCATCAATTCCAACTTAGCTTATGCGCATTATTATTATAAATAAATTTCATCGTAAAGGTAAATGGGCCTACGCCGCATTCTAATCAATAATACACAATACTCGCTGGAAAAAAAACTTGTTTACAGCGAACGCAATACAAGGAGGCAATAGTCGATCTGTAACGTATCTATAGGTATCTGATGAAAACATATTTTGTTGTAAATTGTGCTGTAATGAGTAGCATAGATTGAAAACGAAGCTTCTTTAGAAACAGTATATTGTGTCACAAGGGCAGAAAATTAGCTTTAACAGCCCAAGACAATTAGATCCACGAGCGAAATGTCCAAGCGTTTTTCCCAACACGCACTCATGTATTCGTTATTGAATTTATTTCATTTGGATGTTCCACACTGTATGATATCCCTTCACCAATGATACGAAAGTAGCAATGTGTGCTACTAACACATCTGTGATGACGGTAGGAGAAACCCTGGCTGACATAAGAAAACAACTACAAAAGGAACCAGCCACTAATAAAATCACTAAATGGACGAAACAATGGCGCATTAAGCTAAATGAGACTAAATCAACTCAAGTAAACTTTACAAATAAAACTTTGTTAGGTCATCAAAAAATACTCTTAAATAACAGGCAAGTACCTCTGGTAATGTGATTAAAAATAGACAAGTCTCGTTTACATTTTGGTTGTCCCCAACATATCTATCTAATATGGGATTCTCCTTACTTGATGCCAAATGCCGTATAACAGAAATATTGATTGATCGATATATTTAAAATTTTAGCAGTATTTTTTGTTTAAGATGTAAGAAAAAAGTGGAAAACAATGCCATAATACAATTCTTCCTAGGCTCCCTGACTATACGTACAACTCAAGGGCATATTTGTTATTTTACTGTATGGAGTTTAAAATTAAATTCAACTAAAATAATTGTTTAATTCATAGCTTGTGCATGAACTAAAAAAACACTCAATTTAATAGTTACATGTGAGCTCTGATTTTTTTGCATAAACCAACTGAAATGGGCTCGTTTACTAAAATTTCTAAATCAGTTTTAACTGTCGTAAAACAAACTGAGGATAAAAATACGATTCTGAAAATTTCATGTCAATAGAATATATCGTTCTCCTAATACAACCAATTTAACAAGCATACCGTAGCGGGGCGAAGACTATGACTGTGACGTCACCGCATATGAAAGTTAATGTGCACAAACGTCACGCTTCTGACTGCAACGTGCCTCGCATAGAATTTATTTATTTTGTATTAGGTACTTCTTACAAAATTTTTGTGTTAATAAAATAAAATCTGTGGACCTAGTTTTGAAAAAGCAGACTCATTAAAGCTTCCAGAAGTGGACTTGCTAATGATTATGGAGTTTTTTAATCAAAAACACGAGTTTATCATATTATAATTTTATACTATGTGACACATCGTTTTTGGCTATTTTCGGGTCAGGAAGATTAAAAATGTCAATCATTTCATAAATACTTGCTCTCTCAAATGATATACAGGGTGATTCCAGATGCTTTATTTTATTCCTGGTTTGGTGGACAAAGTTACGGAGATAACGCTAAAGGTTATTCAAAGCTTTGAAGAGAGAAATAAATAAATGTATTTTATTAGAAGGAATGACACCTGAGCATAAACTAAACTCAAAATGCTACAAAGTAGTTTGTACTGTTTTAAAAAATATACGAAGCTAATTGATATTGTCCTGCTTCAGATTCAGATGCACATGCACCTCACTGGTTAAAAAGCGATATTTGTTAGAGCTGATCCGGACTTTGAATCAAAGAAAATAATTTCTTTTAAAACATATAATATACGCTAGTTTTGTTGATGATCTACTGAAAAAGACTACCTGTTTTTTGGAAAAAATCAATATTTAATAAAATTTAATTGGTGAAGAACTGATCCATTATTTTAATCAATAATTTTGAACATTAATGAAACAATACTATCTACGTATTTTAGAAAATTTAGATTGATACAAGCGTGTGGTTTTCCAAAACCCTCTCAATATGGATTCATAACGTATTTTATAAGGTAATTTATAACGATTTTGATTGAAGAAAAGGGGAATTTTAAAAATACACCAACAAAGTATGTTGACTTATCACTATCAGTGAATGCTTCGAGTCTTTTAATGCTTTTCTGCCACTGTTTCCATTTTTTTTGCATCCTTATTAATAGAAATAAAATATGTTTTCTCAGATGTTTTAATCGTAGTACTTTTACATTCTGGAACCGCACAATAAAAATTATAGCTTTTTTTACTCTGGTTCTGATCCATTGTGTCGAATAGTTTAAATTATTTATAAACGTTCTTATTTCACCAACATAACATTGTTTAGAGTTTGCTAAAACGTATAATAAATAATAAGCATATGGGCAAGCAAAATACCTACTGTTACTAGCTAAGTAGTCATCTAACCGAAAGCCGATCGGCGCGGTATCCGCTCTCTGGACGAGAGATTTCATATGCGATGACGTCACGCCTGAAATTCAGAGAGGAGCGCTGTTTAATGATCATAATTTTTTTAGGCGACTTAGGCGTCTCGCTGACGTCTAATTTTTTGCACAGAGCCTCAAAATGATGTGCTCTTCCTAATGGTAAAATAAAAAAAATATGTAATTGAGCCCTTTTTAAATAGAGTTGAGTTTGAATTCACTATTCCTTTTTTTATGTTATAATATTTTCTACTTCCACATTTTATATGAATCGAGTAGGTTCTTAGATTAATACTATTATGATTTTTAATTTAGCAGGATATTACAATAATGTCTACAAATGTTTTGTTTATCAATATGCCAGCATCATATAAAAATATCAAATAAAATATGACCTAGACTTACTATCATCTGTGGGTGGAAGACAGTTTTCACTAGGAACTGCTTCCATATCCTATTAGAGCCCACCTCCGGTGTTGGCTATAACAAAAATACATGTAGGTAATAACTAAAAAACTTAAGCATGTATTTTATAATTAGAGTTACTTGAATATAACAAAGCCACTAGCTATACATTATTTTAGAGTTATATCCAGTCCAGAATTATGCTCTCAGAGCTTCTGGACGGATGATATCCTCCTTGTACTGATAATACGACGAAACCGGTATACAGGTGATTTTGTCCCTTCCAATTACGCAAAGATATCCTAGCTTAGTTTAACTTGGAACTGTAGTTCATTGTCTGTCGGAGCACAAAGCCCGATAGGTAGATATATTTAATAATAAATTGTACTTCAAACTACATAAACCATTAAATAAATCAAAAATCAATTTCTAGGTATCCTCAAAACTTGCAAACAGATCAAACATGTGGGGTGAGCGCTATGATCAAGCGGATCGTAAAATAGAAGTGATCTTTTAAATGGCGGCCGATCAGTGAACGATCAAAGTAAAATGAACCGTTCTTCATGTACGCAGCTCGGGATCGCTACCTGATCGATTAGGTATCGTGTGTGGGGGTAAACGCGACTAATAACATAAGATAGCAGTGACTACTGTTTTAACTGACATCTGAAGTTTGGCCACAGGAACTAAAAAATTCAGCGGGAATTTTAAATATCAAGTTGATGGAGAATTTAATTTTTTTAAAAAATAGATCGACTGTTTACCTAAAGAACTCGAAATTCAGCTGCTTATAAAAATATATAAATTATAACTGATAATATTTCGCCAAATCTTGCATCAGAGCTGAACATACGAGAATATTTGACAAACTTTTATTTATGCAAGATTTGGTGGAATACTATCAGTTATAATTTATATATTTTCATAAAAGCTGCACTTTGTATTCTTTTGGTAAAAAGTCAATTTATTTCTAAAAAACTTGTGCAGCAGAGTAAGAGTTAAAGCAACATATACAACATTTTTGCAGAAGGTAAAATTTGCAATATATAATTTGTGTGTCTAGGAAAAAGTATATGGTGAACGACGAATACTTTAAAGAAAAAGACTTTGGGGAATTAAATATTTATTTAGTGATAATAACAACATTTTTAACACACATACCTATACATAACACACAACACACTACCTAACTTGTTTATTTCCCAATATTCTGCTATTTTCATTCCTAAAATAGAAGTATTTTGTGTTAATTTTTCATCCATGTGGCCTGGCATGTAGTTCTGAACAATTCAACAAGGAGGGTCACGTATGAAGTACCTATACTCATTTCTATAGTGTCTTCTCCTTTGAAAGCGTTTTTTTAGAACAAAATTTGATATAGCTGCTTTCATTATTGGATCAACAAATGTTGAATTCTTGTTAGTATTCTTGAATTTTGGAATTTCATATCATCTCCCTTTGAAATAGTATTAGGTTACTTTTTTACACCATAAAAGGAGAATCCTAATTATTAATTAACCTATAGACTTGCACCTTATATTAAATTTTGGTAATTACCTGGAATGAATAAAGTGAGAACAGCTTTTCTTTTCAGCCTCTTTTTCCTGGTACTTTACAGTCATCTCTAAAGTGTCTAACACAAACACGGGAATTTTGATATATTTGTTTTGGAGGCATGTAGTGTAACTTCACATTATTAATATTTCTCAGCCAGGAGTCAAATACATCAGGTTCACGTTTTAAAAACCGATGTTAAGCACTCGTTTTGTCTCAGCAAACCGGAACACAACAAAGTTTTTTACTTGTTTTGTTTATTTTTCCTTCCATTTTGACACCTTGACATTACGATTGTTGATTATCAGTGCCCTCTGCAGTTTGGCCGCATCGTAACTTAAAACATTCTCTCCAATTACAATCCTAGGTTGAATTATTTCATGACTAATAATTATTTCTGAAAAAGTGTACCTACTGGTTTATCCCCTCTGAAATAAACTGTTTGAGATTTCAATTCCATATAATCATAATATGAGTATTGTGATTTTAATAATGCTAGTCAATGTTTTCTTGAATTTGATTGACAATTTGTTGTTTTTTTTATTCCAGACCTTCGAGTGGCCCGTCGCTAGAGCTGTAGAAGAGGATGAATTGCTTATGATCGAGTTGTATACAAGAAACAGGTTGTTTTCCGACAAATTGATCGGCTTCTATAAACTAGTTTTACAAAGTGTTGCAAAAGATGGAAAACTGTCAGTTTCCGATAATCTATTGGACGAAAATAATCAAATGCTACCAGTAAGTAACCATTTTACACAATCGTATCTTTTATACAATTTTTCCAACGTCACAAAGTGTTTTATTATCTGCATGGAGATAATAGTGCAGCAAATAAGTGAAAATTGGTATGGTGAAGTTTTCAAAGATGCACTATTTAATGAAAATATTTACCGCCCCAGTACTACAACAATAAAATACCTTGTCGCATTTGTCGGCCCTGTCAATGTGACCTGCAATGGGGCAAAGCTTGGCCTAGCATTCTGTGTATTTGCGACCCTAATTTGTACAAGTGGTTGAATATTTTGAAACAGGAGGAGTAGGAGAAGGGTTGACGTTCCATTGCTCGTATCTGTGGTTTAGGCTGTAAAGGAAGACTCCTTTAACGTGGAACTTGTGATATTGCATTTCAAAGCTAGTGATAACATTGATTGAGGAGGTGGGAGTGTTGGTGGCATTAGAGACGATTCCCCAGTACCTTTTGAAATAGATATTAGGGTCGGAAATTTCTGGGAGCTGGAGATATATTGTTTATGGGGGTTGGCATCGGAAGCTGGATGTATACCATGCCGATGTCGCTAGTGGCATGTTGAATTTTTGTTTGCGTTTTTTCATTGCAGATTTTCCTCTCAATTTTGAATAGAGCTTGTAAGTAATTACTCTGACCTCTCAGTAACTCTTTGCTAATGAGAAGATTGAAAAACTCCTCCTGGAAGCAGAATATAGCCGGAAAATCGAGAAAATTGTATGTCTGTGTGGCTATGAGAAAAATATTGTCTGGAAGGTATTCGCTTGATATCCCGGGTAAAAAATAGAGACATGCGGCTTGCACCGATTCCAATAGCCATATTCTCTCCGTTTCAAAATAAAACAATGGATCATTTTCCTCAGGAAATGAAAGTTGTTGTTTTGTTTTCAGTGTCTTTTTTGGACCAAAAATTGCCTTGTGGTACATAACAATAATCATTATAAGACCCCATTATAAGAGCGGAGGGGTCGTTGCCCTTAAAATGCAATTTCCTAACATTAAATTATAAAGAACAACAGGTAAAACAGAAAAATAACAAATGCTTAAAGGAAATAAAATAAAAACGGTTTAAAGAAAGGAACTATATTAATAAAATCGATACGAAATTGTGGTTAGAAAGCAATGTGGCAGAAACCAGCTTCCATCAGAGTCACCAGAAAGCGTATTGCTTCTCTTGAAATGCCAATAGTTTAAAAAAAAAAGTTCCAAACATTTATACTAGGTAGGGAAAGGTATATAGCTTCAAACACATTTTCAATTACACCCAACTGAAAAATGAGACAATTAGATGTCATCATATAGCAATGTTAATTAGAACAAACAACATTTGTATATGATATATCAATCTGCGAACAGCCCGAAGCGTAAAACATGATTCTGTTGGTAATTTATTTATGTTATTCGGAGTTTAAATTATAATTGCGAGCAATAGGAACTATTCACAGAGGTAAACACGGTGTGTCACGACAAGCTTTAACCATCTGTATACTTATTGAAAACTACAAACAATATGAATTAACAATTTTGTAGTTAATTGAAAAAGAGACATGCTACTGTCGATGATACCGGAAGTGTACAGAGAATTTGGAATTTAAAACATATTCGACTATAGTATAGTATTCGTAACATTATTATAGTTGTCGCCAATGGAAAACCTTAAAAAATTACACTGCTGAAAACGGAGTAAACCAAGGCTCTTATTCGACCGCATTCTTGTTTGCGAAATATGTAGACGACATTATTTTTTGCCAATGTAAAGTTATCACCATGCACATTACTTCAATACACTATAAACTAATTTCCCAATTGGTGGCTGTAGACGGGTTTTGAGCTCTCCTTAACAAAACCAAAAACAATTTCTTTCTATAAAAGACACAACCTTAAGCAATAGGAAGACCACCTCTCAAATTATCAAGGATAATATCCAACAAAAGGCGAATGTTCAAATATGATAAGTCAATGGTAAATTGCAAGTGGAGTGCAGATGAATACAATTTCCTTGGTGTCTAGCGAGATTTAATTAGATGATGAGAGAACGGAAGCATTTTCGGAGCTTTTAGTTCAAGCGATGCTGAAAGCTTAACAATAGAATCATTACAACCTCTCCTTCATCAAAGACGTCAAAGATTATTTACGTTCTACTTGGCTAGAATATTTGCCAATCTGCTAATACCAATAATCGGAAAGTAAGTACCGTTCCTAACAAATAGATCCATAACATAACACTATTCAAAGGTATTAACGCCTCTAGCACCTCCTTGGACCAAGATACCACCATTTTTAACACCAGTATAATCAAATACAGCAAGCTGAAGAGACCCAGCTCACTTGCCAAGCAATCCGTCAGTCACATCAGTTTGATAAAGGCTTTTACACCGATGCCTCCAGTAACAAGGCGTTTGTGCCTTTTCTCTTAAACTACGATAACCACTTCTTGACTATCCACATCTGCGACACTGAAAATCCAGAAAATATTCTACACATGTGTCACCAATTCAGCAGTAGTGGCATTTATTTTAGCTAACAAACAATAAGTACGTTAGACAGAACTTTAGTGGGAATGAGACACCCAAGAACCCAAAATAAAATTATTTCAAGGCAATTACAATACGAAAGTCGATTGGCATAATACAGAATGCCATTATTTGTGCAAATAAATTATTCGATGACGAATTGCCATTTCAATTTCAATACATTTAATTGGAACATTCAAAGCTTTATTTGCTCTATTAACCCTACACGTACAGTAATATTATTTATGGGGCCAGATCAACGTAGCTGCTGGTGATAATTATTAAATTCAAACGTTTATTTAATTAAAATAAGGTCGGCTTTAAGTAATTTCGTCATAGATTTGTTATTGGAACTTTAGTTCTTTACGTCAGGTTATGTTTGAGCTACCGGTGGTCGCGACGCAAAAGATCTGACCGTTACGCGTTACGTTACGCTGCTTTATGTTACGTTGCTTCGTTATGTGCCTTGCCTGCGTGCTTGTGCTCTCTCCTTAGTCTCTCTCTCGTTTACGAAGCAGCGATTCATATGCTCCGGCCGGGATTCGAACCCGGGCCGCCCGAGTGGAAGGCGAGCATTCTATCACTGAACCACCGACGCTATATTAAAATTCTATGCAAGCTGGTATTCGCAGTGCTGGTGATCTACTTGAATTTGTTCGGATAAATTTTTACTATTATATATTATATTTTTACTATAATTTTTTTGGGTGATTGATGTTTTTTGTTTATTTACAGCATCGGTTGTCAAAATGACATGAGGATTAAGGGGTCTAGCACATTTACTTTTCGAAATACAGGGTGTTGAAATTTTGAAAGCTTGAATATTTTAATTCGATAACTTCAAAATGGATGGATAAATTGATTTGACATTTGGCAGGTTGTTTTTAAATGTTAAAGGGCATATTTTGATAGAAATAGTAGTTTGTGCAACTAGTGTGGATATGATGGCCGTATCGCACGAGGACAAAGTTTGAGCACGACGCCGTAGGCATATTTTTTCTACGACACCCTTCAGAAAAAATCTAGAAAATAAAAATTTCTATAAACTGTAATATAACTTCAAATTAAAAATTTTACAATTCAATTTTATGTTCCCACTAATTTTTTTGTGGTAAACGTACAGTTCTTGAATGTCCAATTTGTATAATGCTACGGTTTCCCTTTTTAAATATACGATGCTGTTATATGTAGATGTTGCCAGTCGGACTCCCTCATGAAGGGTACCGTACCAATATCTGTAATAATGAATATTCTGCTAAATATCTCAAACGTCTACCTGTTATCGTTATTAATATCAAGCAGAATAATTATTTAAAAATAAAATTAACAATAAAAAAAACTCCCTCACGGGGAATCGAACCCGGGTCTACCGCGTGAGTCTGGTATGCTTACTACTCGACCACCAAAGAATATGCAAATCATTTATCTATAACGTCAAATGTATTACATAATTTTTGCTTAAAAGGAACTAAAGTTCCTACCGTGTGTCCCGCGACACGTTCTACCTTTTTTTTAATGACTTCCTTATCAAGCTTTTATTTATTTAACTGTATAGTAGCAGCAATAGATATGGTGTCACAAACGGTACCATCAAAGGTTCCGACTGCGATGATTAAATAATCATGCACACAACTGAAAAGGATCCACTCTAATAGGAGAGCTGCAGACACCTGTTACGATGTCTGCTCTACACAAGAGAGGACTCCTTCGTAACCATCTGATGATATTAGGTATATAAAATAAATTATTTGAAAAACTACTACCTATGTATTCCTTAAAAATGTTATATCATGCTCTCGTCCAAAGTCATCTTCGATTGGGTATAGTGGGATGGGGAGCTGCACCAAAAACCCACATACACTTATGGAAGATAACACAGAAACGTTTTCTAAAGGTTATTCTGTCTAAGCCATACCAATATTCATCTGATCAGTTGTACATAGACGCAAAAGTGATGGATATAAGACAATTGTTCTATTATTGAATACTTACTAAATTTCGCAAGACAAAGAACTCATTCCCAACAGCTATACATTGCTATGATACCCGCCAGAAAACCACCCAGTATCCCATATGACAAAAACAATCACCCAACAGTCTTATTCTTACTTGGCCCCAAAATTATACAACACTTTACCGGAATCATTAAAATTATCAACCAGCCATTTCTTCAAAAATAAATTAAAATTGCATATCTTATCCAGACATGTAATACATATATATAGATATATAAAAATATAGTATGGATAAACTCAACAAATAATCCCAAATTATTTTTTAATTGGTTTGTATATTGTAAAATGTCAAAGTTAGATGTAAGTTATTTTCATTGTTCGCTAATGTATTTATTCATTCATTTTCTTTTGTTCATAATGTAATTTTAATATTCCCACATTTCTACTCGAAACAAGTGTTCACTCACTTATCGAGTATACTATTCTGATCACTAGTTTCTATTCAACCTGTATTTTTGATTGTAAGAATTTGACTGAGAATAAACATTATTATCTCCTCTTGAAGCCCGAGATAATAATGTTTTACCCATAAAGCTAGCTTACCATGTCTTAATGGAGACGGTGACGTATAGAAAATAACCAATTAATATATTTTGTCCACGACTATTTGATAATTTTAACATTTTACGTGTGCTTCTTCAATTTATTATAATGACGTACATTCTTTACCAGTGAATAATAGGTGTGGATAATGAAAAGTTCACATGACACATACTGAATGCGAAAATTCTATTCGCAATATACGATTTACACAAGTACGACAAGGAAAATATTAGAAAAAATATTTGAAAGAGATAGAAGAATAATTGTGCGCAGTCAGCGATGGGCGTGTGTTCAGTGCCTCCCACTTTAACCGCTGTTGCCAAATGTACTTATCTGTTATTCCCAATTTTTGTGAGCAGCAATGTTAAATACCAATAATTATTAAATCGAAAGCAATGTATATATTTTATTTATTGCAGATTTGTAATTTGTCTCTTTATTCTTATTTGTGTTGATCTCACTTATTTTTCAAAAGCCAATAATATCACCAATCTCGATTTTCTCCCACTAAATACGGCTTTCTCCCTCGTTTTTTAGAGTCAAATGCAAAGTAAGTTAGTAATTCCATAGAAAGTGTCAAACATTCTAAGCTGGCAACGCTGCTTTCATATCAGATTGGTAGCTGGATCTGGACACACGCCCAACGCTGACTGCGAAAAATTATTCTTTTCTCTCTTTCAAGTAGTTTTTCTCATATTTTCCTTTTCGTATGTCTCGAATAGACTTTTGCGATCTCTATATTGATGACTATTCATATATACAATTTACACATTACATTGGATAAAAATTTCCACCGCGACGTGGATTCGACCCTGTGATTAAAACTCCTCTCTTCACCAAGTCAGAGCCGTAAACCATTAGGCTATGAAAATATAATATAATAGGACAAAATATAGTATTCTACTCGCATCTTCACTCCAGGTGTTTATGTCATTCGCCTGCGGCTCGCAACATAAACGCATCATCGTGAGTAATAGCCATCATTTTATGCTTGTTGAATAATATACTATTTTTACCAGAAAAAGTGCGGAATTCGTTAGTTAGGGGTGTTTTTTTTTAAGGAGCCGTCACTTCGCCAGCACCACCTCAGCCTCCTGGGTTTATTGTGGATCCTCCTAGTGTTGTGACTACAGCCAGTTAGGGGTATTAATAACTGATAAGAGAGTTATTGGAACTTTTATAAGGTCAAGCAGTAATAGTGCTGTCCTTATAGTGACATATACGCATGCGCATTTGATGTTTCAAATAAGGGAAATATTATTAATGTTAGTGCTTGTCCTTATTTGTGCGCGATTACTATCCAGACTTTATTTCATGTTTCATATTCATATGTCACAATTTGTAGGTGATCTGTGTCATATGTGAGACAACTAGATTGGACTCAACCTAACTTTTTCTAAGACCGACCAGAAAATATACACTTCCTGGAAAATAACGTTTTGTCGATCAAGAACGGAAAATGGACGCCAGGGACCGGAAAAAGCTTTTTTTTCAAGACCAACCAGCAAGTCCAATCGCTCTCCTATAATACCATCTACCTTGATTTCGTCTTAAAAAAATATTGTACGTCACGCAACAGAAAATTTGTTTTTCAGGTCTCACCAAGCTTCAGGACTCGCCTACGGCTCGCCCTGGAATCTGCTTGTTTCGACCTGAGAAACACTACTTTCCGGTCTTGTAACCTAAATTACTATTTTTCACAGTTTTAAGTTATCCGTTCTCCCCCCGTCAAATAAAATGATGTATATTTCCTCATCGTTGTTGTCTGCCAATATAGCTACTTGTAGAATATCCTCCATCCTTAATTAGTTTCAATACTAAGAAAAATGTGAACCGAAAAGTAATACTTAATAAAAATTAATAGATTAAATGAATACCTATAATAGTATATTAAAGTATAAGTGGATATTAACTTGCTCTATTTCCAGCACTCCGGCTTTGCCGTCGTGCTGGAAAAATCACGCGTATTTTAAAGACCAGTTATCCACGAATACTTTACGCTATTTTTTTATTGGTGCACTTTAAAATTATAAATACTGGTCTATAACTACTACAACAATAAGATATGGAAATCAGAAATAAGAACTAAATGTCAAATGGTTGAATTCGTGATGAATATGATGTATACCTTGCGTTGTCATGGAAATGAGAAAAGCATAAATTAATTTGTATTTTGATGGAAGTTCAACCTTACTGAGTTCTGTGAATGTCGATAGTATTAATTTAAATACCATTTCCTAAGATTTGAAAAATCGAAATATTAATATTTCAAACAATAGCAACGGCACTTTCCATTTTAATTTATAAATTTGACATTGTTAAATATTGTTCGAATAAAAGTTTTGACGTTACAAACTACTCCTGTCAGATCAATAATAAAATAATTGTCATTTAGACATTTAGACTTCGTTTCTCGAGTTGTAGATGTTGCTACGGCAACTTTAAAACACGCGCGTGTTTTAAAGTTCGATTTAAACACGCTGAGGCGTGCTTAAAATTTTAAATAGGTAAAATGGTTCACCAGTAAAAATAATAATAATAATAATAATGAATATTTTCCAATGAAGATAAAAACGTATGTAAGTAAGGTTTTAAAAACAATGTACCTACCTTAATATAATGTCATTATAGAGTTTCATGTTTCAATAACTCCAAACTTTAAGTCTGTTTTAAGGTCGAGCACTATTTATTTTTGGTCATCACAATTACTGCAAGGCAGTAAATTCGTGTTTCCAATAACTCTCTATTATTTACTCAGTATACGTAATTTTATCATACGTTTTGTAATGGTTTGTTTACAAAATTCGAAATTTACGAGTGGTCCCTTTGTTTTGATTTGATTGGTAATGCCAAATCAATTTCCAAGCACATGATTGGTTGAATATTTAAATTTGACAGCCGAGAGAAATAATGAATCTACTTTTCTTATTCCAGGCAACCGTGGAGTTCGAAGTTTCTTATTTACCTCCTGACGAATCGATGTTAACGTACGAAGCATTACAGGACGACCAACAAATGCTTATAGATATTGAACAGAACATAGCGAATATTGAACGAAATATGACAGCAAACGCGCGCGAAAGCCCTGTTGCCGGATCAGGTGAAAAACAGCAGAAATCTTCATTTGCGGAACGGACCCTTCTAGATAGGAAAAAGGCTACACTAAGAGTTATGAGAAATTTAGTAAGGTAAGTGTTATGATTATCGAATACTGTCCATTTCTTTCTTGTACGCATCCCGTTACATGTCTACGTCTATTCCTACGTTTGACAAGCTGTACCTCGTATATTTAGGTTATAGGACACCTGTTTGGAGAAATAAGCGCTTAAAATCCTTATATCCACTAATGTTATAAAGGATTCTCGTATACACTCATAAAAAAAGCAAAATATTTGGACTTGTTTTCTGGCACTCCCTGTAGACTCAAAAAAATATGTTCTGCATGCTCAAGAGTATTCCAAAATTTACCCCAAGATACATTTTGGTTTGAGTGCTTGAAATTTTGATATTTTATTTATGTTTAGCTGCATGACAGAAAAATTTATAAAATTTACTCTATTGTTTACCGCTACATTGTTTATGTAATGTTAATTAATTCGATAATTTACCATCCACACTTACGGCGATGCTTTCAGCCAACTCGAAGAACTTTCCTAGCGAGGTAAATTAATTACACAAGTTTAACTCATATTGATCGAAACTATACTTAATTAACTTTTGATAAAATTGAGATAGCTTAGACATGCCTTCAAAAGTTAGCCACATGGCTAGAAGTAGTTTTCAGCCATAGAATTAGGCCAGTAAATATAGGCGCCATTTGCTCCGATATCTCGGGCAAAAGTTATGGAGGAAAAGTATTAACAAAAAGGATAGTTAGGGAGGCGAATAGGGGATTTTTCGGGAATACTCGAGCGTGGCAGTTGAAGATATAAGAGATACCTTGGACCTAATAGAACAACTTTGGGAAGTATTAGCTCTATATGTAGTGACGCGCACCTAGGATAGACGATCAGATTAGTAAAAAATATCGATAGTCTGAAATACTCGAGCGCGTCAGATTAAGATATTGGGGGTTGATCTTAGTGTTTGTGTCCTTGACGCCGCCGAGTTATAGGGTCGCGAACTTGTAAAAAAAACGTTAATCCGGCATTCTCGAGCGCGATTTTATTTTTTTTTATTTTGAAGAATATAATCTAAAACTTACTAAAAATACAAAATCAGCCGGTTTCCGCATGACCGGAAATGTGGAGGAGCCATTTCGTCTTCCGAAAAACGCGTTACGATACATTTTACAAAGAAAGTTTCAATAAAAAAGGTAATTTCATTTCACGCAAAAAAGGTTACTTTACATTTTTGTCCAAAGTTGAAACTTTTGGACTTAAAGCATCATGAAAACTCAAACTCCCATTTTTTTGAGTATATCTCGAAAACGATGTGCCATAAATATGTAATACAGACCTTTTTCGGTCAGAAAGAGAACCCACCAACATTTTTGTCAAATTAAGAAAATATGCTTTAAGGATACCGAGATAAACCTCCCCTATGAAAATCTGACGCGCTCGAGTATTTCAAAAGAACTATTTTTGTTTGCATTTTCAAAAATTTGTCGTAACTTATCGTCACGCCGAAATCGTCAGTTTTTTTGAAGGGAGCTTCCTTGGGCCCTACTTAACACTCCTTCCGAAAATCTGACGCGCTCGAGTGAATTTTTGTTTTCGGATTTCTGACTACTTTATATGCCTACCCCCACCACGCAAATCGGCAGATTAGTATACCGTTGTTATCAGATTCACTTGGGGCATACGTGGTATGAATATCTGACGCACTCGAGAATGCCCAAGTAACTGTTTTTTCCAACATTTTTGAAAAACCGTACACGCCATACCCACCGCTAAAATGGTTTTTACCATACGAGCTTTTCTTTTCTAAATTACTTCATCTTTCGATTTTGATAGGTCTTGACAGCGCTCGAGAATGTCGCCATTTAGCGACCTCGCCTCCCTAACTAGAAACAACAGAAAACCAAAATAAATAAAAAATCTATATTCAATGCCAATGAAAATTCTGCCCAACTTTTTTTTAGCCGGCCTTATGCCGAGAGCACTTATTGTCCTCTACTTCTATATTATTTTACCCTCCATGCTGTCGAATAAACGATACAGATCCAGTGAATGTTTGCCATAAGGCCTCTTCGAGAACTGTTTGTCCCCTTGAGTCCAGTGCCTCACAGTCAGATAATAAAAAGGATCATTCAATCAACACAAAACAACCAAATTACAAGTCTAAAGTATATCCAAATAATTCTTTATCTTCAGAACGACTGTCATTAGTGCCAACTTGACAGTGGCAATCACCAAAAACCTTAGAGTGCGTTCGAAAAATGGATAAACTTTACCCAAAGGGTAAAGTAGTAGTAGAGTAGGTATATGGTCACGTGGTCAATAGAGTGAATTTTATCGGTGTGTTTTCGAGCGAAAACTTGGTGTGTCGTATAAAAATCACAGTGTCCGTTCAAAAAGTCGGAGTGTATACAAAAATGGTACGGTGCTGTAGCATTCGAAAAGATGGTTGTCACATACTGGTGCGCGCACCAAAAACTCAAGTCCCGACTAGGGTAAATTTAAGCTGACAAAAAAGTCACATATGACAGCTTGAGCATTTGAATTTATTCTGCCGATATGAACTTTCAAATGTCAATTAATAATCATAAATTATTGAATAAATTATAAAAAAGGAAAAGTATGGAACGTTACATTGGAAAAAGGTAGATATATTCTGGTAGAAAATGAGTAAGATATGGCAATTGGTTAATTTTGGACAAACTTGATAATCAGCTCGATCATATGTTCCTTTATAAGTGAATATTCTAGTTTTCCTGAAACTTATTCACTTATTCAGGCAAAGATTTTAATGGATGAATTTTCAATTTGATTTGTCAAGTTGTTAACAACCGAACAAACATAACCTTGAAACAAAACACTCCATCACCGCTCGAAAACCTAGAGTGAGTTTAGCACACCGAAGTGAGTTTTTACCCCCACTCCTTAAAACAATTTTCATACCAACAACCAGCTTCTCGAACGCAGCCCTGGTGTATAATTATAACCTAACATAGATATTTCGCCATTTTCATCATAAACTAACTGGAATTTCATGTTCGCGATTCACGAAAAATGAATAATAATATCCAAAACAACCCAGTGCAAGTGGTGAAAGCAGCTTTAGAGTTAAGAGTAAACAACTCTATAAAAAACTGACAAGAAATGACAGGAGTGAAATTTACCTAGCAGAAGAGTTGGTTAAGAAAGAGTGCACTCTGGGTGACACCCTGGGTATTTTCGAACTAGTTTGAAAGTCAACCAGAGCATATTATAATAATTCATCTTCTGTAAGTTCCTTGTGGCATTACTTATTCTTTTTTCTAGTAACGTGCGGAAAGTGAATCTTTTCCGCACTAAAAAGCGTGCGGAAAGAGTCACTTTTCCGCACTAGTACGGAAAGTAAATTTATTGACATTTGAGGAATATACTGACATTTGAATATTCAAAATATGTATTTTGTATATCCAAGTTTACCAAATGACTGAAAAATTAAGAAATTTATTAGAATTCTGCTATAATTTTCAATAAAGAGGAACGCGTACGCTTCAATAATTTTTTAATGGCTGGTATAAGCCTCATCAAATGATTGTCAAATAATAATAAATATCTGACATTTCTCATCTGTCACTTTGAATCAACATAGCAACAAATAAAAAAATAATCGTCAGTCAATACTCTACGTTATCAAAACCAATTTTACCGTCGCAGCTTTTTCTAAGAGATAATTTATCCATAGAAGAAAAAATAGTGTACCTAACACTGGCCGAACTCCGCTAAAGCGTCGTTCGGCCATCTGCAATAGCGTGCGGAAAAGTATCACTTTCCGCACTAGTTAGGTAAACTACTATTTTCTTATTCTACCGAAACGTCGAAATAAAAAATAAAAAACATTATTGTGGTTTGATTCCCAAAAGAATAAGAAAAAAGAATAATAATTCATGTTCGAACGGCTGGTGTGCACTCGGTGTGATGCCCAGAATGATTTCGAACGCACTGTAAGTTACAACTTAAGCTTGTCCTAGACAAAATGATGATACGTCAGTTAAACTGTTCGTTCCCAATACCGTCCTTAATCGTTTGTGTCGTTACCATAATTTTTCTAATACTCACGTTAGTCCTTCCTTATCTTTTTAATATCCTATATGGCAGCGATCCATTTCCGTTGTTTTTTGTTTTTCTGGGTCGCTTCTCTCGGGGTATTCCTTCTAATCGATACGTGATTAGACTTCACACAATACCGTTATATATTTAATTTTATTCGACAATATTACCATGTAGTAAGGCATTAAGAACGATAAAATAGCTCTACCCATTTATGTCTTTTATTGTAGCATCAAGTGTTTCCCGTGGGAAACCTTTCCTCCTGAGTATTGGAAGGGGTGTTTAATGATATTTTTTACTTTTATTTCGCCGTTTATCATTATTAAATAATTATCTATACTGGTATATGAATTTGGAGTGTTTGTCTGTTCGAGCAATCTTAAACGATTTTGATTAAATTTGTTAGGACCACCCACAACGACATAATTTAGCTTTTTTTGGAATTACAATTGAATTTGTTATAAGCAATTGAAAACGGATACTATGGAAGCGGAAGCGAAGTGAAGCTGCTATCTTTTTTGTTAAAGTATTTTCGATTCAATTTGTGCCTTATTTAAAGCGTTTTCGATTATTTACTTTTGGCTGCTAGTAGCAGCTCGTAGTGACTGAATTCCGTTCGTTTATTACCGGGCGTGACGCCTAGTCTTACCTTCCCCTTGCCCCTCAAGCACATACCGAAAAGTATGAGCTTCAAGCCACAGACATTAAATTTGACGTTTGTCCGGTTTGACGTTTATTTAAAGGTTAAGATTGTGCCGATTACGATTTAATACGATTTAAACCTTACTAAAAATAACTAAATATGCAAAATTTTCTTATCAAAAACATTATAATCGAAAGCTGTTCTTCTAACAACACAGGAAATTCATTGGCATTGGCACATGTCAGGTGGTTTTGAGCATCCTAAAAAATCGTGTTCGATTTGCTCAAAAGTCGTGACGACTGAGGCGTCACGCACAAGTGCTTGAAGCCCAAATAAACGAAAGCAACAATAGTGTTCTTTTGTGCTTTTCAAGTGGATTTGTCGGTTTTTGACGCTTTTCTAGAACCGTTGACCATTTCGGGCTGTATTTACGTGAAATCGAGAGTATTTGGATGAAATAAGGTCGAATTGTGTGTTTTCCTATCGCTTTAAACTGTTTTCAGCGTTCTTTCGAGTTTTTGTCTGTATTTGACTGAAATAGAATGGAAAATGGTCCATTTGCATGCTAAATTTCGTTTTAAAGGATATTCGAGTGAATTTGTGCATTATTTAGTCTTCTTGTGTGCTTTTCAAGTAGATTTGAGGTTTTTTTGACTTATTTCAAGAACCGTAGACCGTTTTGGGCTGTATTTACGTATTTGGATGAAATAAGGTCGAATTGTGTGTTTTCCTATCGTTTTAGACGGATTCCAGCGTTCTTCAAAGTTTTGTTCTGTATTCAACTGAAATAGGATGGAAAATGATCCATTTGCAAGCTAACTTCCGTTTTAATCTTCATGATATAACTACGTTTAACTTGGAACTGTGATTCTTTGTCTGTCTTAGCACATGGCCAGAGAAGTAGATGTTTTTTCTTAGTGAACGGTCTAAGGAATTTCTAAATTTTTAAAGCTTTATAATAGTATGATACTATCATCATCTTGACATCTATTGATAACACGCTTTACTTAAATATGACAACTGTTACAAGAAACTGTATTAAGCAAATGAATTGAACGTGTTCACCGTGCAGTTAAGATGTCTTCTAAAAAGAGAAAGACTATAAAACATTTTGCAGAACTGAAATGCTGGTATAATTTATATTATGTATTTTTTTCAAATATTTCCAAACTAGCTTTCCGAGAACATCACGAACTAACAGTTTACTGAAGTAATGGGAACATTTATTTTGTATTGCGAGCCCAACATTTTTAGAAAATATATCTGACATTTCTTTATTTCATGGTCATCACACTGACATTAGTAACACTATATTCAAATCCTCGGTAAGCAGGGTAAGAGAGAGTGTAAGTGGGTACTTTGAATTCCACCCCTGAGTTACGTTGTGTTTTGGTTCCACATGGAATGTACTCTCCAGTTATATGAGCACGGAGAAAAATCACACAAATGGTTTTTTGTAAGGTGGCTACTGCAGTAGGATGAAACGTCGCATTTAGAGAGATTTGTATTAAAATTGTAGTGATCTCCGAAATCAAGATGTTATCAATAAATATTATTTAAGTGAAGAAGTTGAGGTTGTATTTTTAATCAATTGGGTTGTCTATTTGAGATTACTATTGTACGAATCCATCTAGATCTCTTATTAAGGTTTGGTTGATGCGACTAACCATTATTAATGTTCAACTCCACTTTTTTGTAAAGTAGATCGAGTATTGAGGTTATTTTTCATTCGTTTGAAAATATAATAAGCCTACTGCATTTCTCTAATAATGTTGTCCAATTGCAGATTCGGAAAACAACGGCCGCAGAAGGACAGCGACAACGAAGAAGAAATAACTAATCTATTGAGTGAATCCATGGGGAATCCACAAGTATCCGATACTGATGCGAATTTTTTATCTGGACTCGGAAGCCCGATGTCTATGAGTTCTAACGAGGGAGAAACTTCAACCAATGCCTTAACAGAAAAACAGAAAATAAGCTCAAGGTAAAAAAATATAAAACTGTTGACTGGGAAAATTTACGAAACATTAATTTTCCATTACTCCTAGTAATTAGTACCAAATTGAGTTATTCGTATTATTTTTTTCATTTGGTTTTAAAGGTTATAGTGTAATTGCCTCATTTATTTGTTTTTTTTTTCACTTAAGGCTATTTGAATAAAAGTTGCCACTTAAACTTTTCAAAACACATTTAAAGCAATTTTTTCCATTTACAAATTACACCATGATGCGGAATTATTTGAAAACTTTAAAATTAAAACGTAAAGTTGAAACAAAAAGGAACAATACTCAATATCTACGTTTTTTTCCTGTTTTTAGATGGATTGTATATCGGAAAAGCTCATCTCAAAGGACTTAATTAGATATAAATTCACTCGAAAGTAAAACATTTGTAAAAAATATTCCTCTAGAATGAGCAAAGTCCTGATTCTATCAATAAAACTTTAATTAAAATTACGAACTAGATTTCTATGTTTGTGGTCGAATAGCATTTCTTGAGATTTTAAATTGGAATTACTATAATATCAGCATTTTCAAACAAGAAACTCTGATGTTTTCTAATTTCGAACGGAAATTGTGATAAATGGAACGACACGGTTCTGGAATAACTTGAAGAACACGTGTTGCGAATAAATGTAATTGCTGGAGACCTTCTCCAAAGAATTACTTCCGAAAGTTCGCATGAACATTTCAAATATATCAAAGGATATCTTTTCCTAAATTAGATATCGTTTGAAACCCTCGACAAATGAAGACTGAGTATAATGAAGATAGTTTGGGGCCTCTCAACATACTTTTACAGATTATATTTAAGTGTAATTAAACACAGAGTAGATTAAATTCAATTACATTGAGCTGGGCAATACTGATTCGGTGAATTGAGTGTAATTATGCGTCTAGATTTATTGAGTAAGTGGAAGTGGACATGGTGCAGCTGCCCCCCCCCCCGAAGCGAAAAACATTAATCGTTATCAAATTTGGTGGCTGCAATTTATTAGAATTCTCGAAAATTAAGAATTATATTGATATTAGTCCATACGCAAAAATAACAGAATTTTTGAAAAAAGCAGTCAATATGATACAAGATTATCCAGAATTACGTAGAGGAGCTTATTTGCAATGCTCCCGATGGAAAATATTTTCTATTAAGCAAGATAAATGTAGATACACGTATCACGAATATTTTCAGTTGAGTTCTACTATAAAATATATATTTTTCTTCATTTTAAACCATAAAATCTTTGTTTCTTGATTTGAAATAAAAATTACTATATTTTTTACTGTTTGCAGCTTTATTCTTAGTAGATACTTTCAGACTACTAAGATCTTTTCGATATAAAATATTCAATTAAAACGTAATTAAACTGAAGAAATACTCCTATTTCCTTAATTGATGTAGGTACGAGTATTATCTGCTGGAAGATAACTCAGTTTGCGGTTGTTGCTTGAACTCTAAAAGCTTTGATCATTTTACCACAGGTAAACCAATCTCGCTCAACAAAATTGGAAGATCGTTTTATTTTGAAACAAAGTTCACGACATGTATCGTGACACTCGTTGTTTTATATACTTAAGTGATTTTCGTTAAATGTACTTCGTGGTCCACAAATACAAAAAACAGTTTCAAATTGCATCCGCATCCACTAACTGGAAATAGTAGTTCACCTAACTAGTGCGGACGTGCTAGGTACACTATTTTTTCTACTAGCATGCGGAAAAAACCCAAAAGTAAACTACCATCATACAAATTTATATATATACAGGGTGTCCCACGACGTTTTGACAGTCCAATTTCTCGAAAACTGTTCATATGACATGTATGAAATTTGGCAGATATGAACAGTCGAAACTGATGCTTATATTTATTTTGAAATGACTTCCGTTCCTCCTGTCATTTCGGGTCACGTGACCCAAACATAATTTTTTTTAATGGGACAACCGGTATAATATTACAATTTTGGATATATCATTCAAAAACAAATTCAACGATACCACACTTGTCATCACTGTATTGTGCAGTAATGATAATAGGAGCTATTTATTTTTATTAAATTTATTAAAGCAATATTTTGCACTCAAAAATTTAGGTGGCTGTTAAACAATACTATCAACAACACAGGTTGTCATTCATTATTGTTAGGTGAATTTTATTCAAGAACTGTCATTATTAGTCATATTCTTGTGAAGACACTGTAATAATAAGTAAATAATGCCTTCAATTTTTACATACGATGAATATGTTGACATGCTACTCATTTATGGAGAATGTGGAAAAAACTAAACTCATGCTCAAAGTTCAATACAAAGAGTATTAAAAATCACAAATACCATCCTTATAAAATACATTTAACACAAAGTTTAGTTCCTGCATATCCGGAAAGTAGAATAAATTTTATTGCTGAAATGCTAGGACACATTAATGATGACCCTTCTTTTTAAGAAAAAATATTAGGGAGTGATGAAAGTAGATTTCATGACAATGGTATTGTTAATCGCCAAAATTGTCATTATTGGTCGCAGGAGAATCCAAAGTGGATGCGCGAAACCAATTTTCAAACAATATGGGGAATCAATGTTTGGTGCGGTTTATTCAACGGTCGGTTGATTGGTCCCTATTTTTATAAAGGAACATCAACGGGGCAAAGATACTTAGATTTTCTTCAAAATACTCTACCAGAATTACTTGAAGATATTCCCTTACATGAAAGGCAAAAAATGTGGTGGCAGCAAGATGGAGCATCTCCTCGCTTTTTTGGGCCAGTTAGAGATATCTTAACAACACATTTCCGGAAAAATGGATTGGTCGAAATGGTGCGATTCTGTGGCCACCCCGTTCTCCGGATATCACACCCATAGATTTCTTTCTCTGGGGTTACTTAAAAGGTCTAGTTTATGTCACACCCCCGATTGATTTAGGTAATTTAAAGGATAAAATAAGACAGGCATGTCGGACCGTAAAACCCGCAATGATTACAGCATCACTTACAAGAAATCATTCAACAAGGTTTGAACATTGTGTCAATGTACGTACATGGTCATCAATTTGAACAATCTCTTTAATTACTTGTACTTTTTAATTCCCTATGTTACGTTTTTTAATGAAATAATTTATACAGATGTTCATTTAATTGCCCCTATTATCATCACTGCACAATACAGTGATGACAAGTGTGGTATCGTTGAATTTGATTTTGAATGATATAACCAAAACTGTAATATTATACCGGTTGTCCCATTTGAAAAAAATATGTTGGGGTCACGTGACCCGAAATGACAGGAAAAACGGAAGTCATTTTATAATAAATATAAGCATCAGCTTCGACTGTTTATATCTGCCAAATTTCATACATGTCATATGAACAGTTTTCGAGAAATTGGACTGTCAAAACGTCGTGGGACACCCTGTATATATATATATATATATATATATATATATCTGTATCTGTATCTGTATCGGTAGAGTAGGGAAGGTGAGTGTGTAGGCTCACAGCACTTAGGCCACATGTGACCCATTGTACATCCTCCCGAGGAGTTGTCCTCCTAGGTCATTGTCCATCCTGTCCTTCTCAGGAAGGTGGACAGGTCACTAGGAGACATCTCCTTTATATCGGCAGGTGTAGGCCAAGACTCACCGAACACACACTCTCTTATTGACGATAACTCCGGACACTCGCATAAGACAGTTTCATCTTCCTGTTCACACATCCTGCATAGAGGTGTGTCCACTAGCCCTATAGTACGGAGGTGTTTCCTTAGTTGACAGTGACCAGTCAGAAATCCTACTGTTAAACGCAGGTTTTTCCTGGTCATTGCCAAATATTTCTTCGGCGCCAGCTTCCCAGGGTCGCCCAGGGTGATCCTGGCAAGACTGCATCCTTTGATTCCATCCCATCTCTTAAGGGATTGAGCATGGGTGTAACGTTTTGCTAGTTCCGCAATTGTCGAAGTCGTTAGGCCGTAGGTGTCACTGGGTCCTAGAATTTTTAGTCCAGCGGCTTCCCTGGCTAAAGAATCGGCTAAACGGCATTACCTGCTTTACTCCTGTCGTGCCCTTTAACCTACCTCAGGATAATATTGTTATCTGCCGAGGCGTCAGCTAAATCTTAGTGGCACTCTAGTACTAGCCTTGATATAACACGTTGTCTGTTCAAGGCTAATAGGGCTTGTCTACTATCAGTGCAGATTATTATGTTTTTGCCAGAAATTCCTCTTCTGGTTAGTTCTTTTGTGGCAATTGAGATACCAGCCAGTTCTGTATGAACCACGCTGGTATTGTTTTCCATTCCCCACTTAATCTTTAGGATTAGTGCTCTCGAGTAAACTCCACATCCTGAGCCTTCTTTCATTTTTGAACCATCTGTATATATGCTGCGTATTGCATTTGCAGCATCTGCTCTGTGTTCTGTTTTATTTGAATTTTGTAGGGTTTGTTAAACAAAAACCTGGGTTCAAATGCATCGTTGGCTGCCTGCAGCAGAGTTAGCGCAGAAAGCGCCTCCTGCCATAGGCTTAACCTCAATTGGCCCACTCCTACTTCGGGGTTTACACCAACCGTGCGCAATCGTACCATGGCCATTAACGCAACCTCCTTGACGTGCAGGTCCAGAGGGGTCAGACCAGTAATTAGCTCCATTCCTGCGGTTGGTGTTGTTCTCATGGCTCCTGTGATGTTTAAACAAGCCATTCGCTGTATTTGATATAATTTTTGGATGGCCGTTGCTTGTAGAACCTTCGGTCCCCATGCAATTGCTTCATACGTTAACATGGGTCTTATTATTGCAGTGTAGATCCAGGTGACCACACGGGGTGACAGAGCCCATGTGCGCCCCACTGTCCTCCGACACTGTTCATAAGCCACATATGCTCTTTTTGCTCTGCTGTGTAGATGAGAGTTCCATGTTAGTTTCCTGTCGAGGGTAATACCAAGGTATTTCACCTCTTCCGAAAAGTTTAGTTTGCTTTTGAAGATTTCGGGAGGTTTCAAACCCGATAAACTTCTTTTCCTGGTGAAAAGGACCATCTCAGTCTTTCTGGGATTGATCGACAGTGTGTGTTCCTTACATCATTTTTCAATCAATATCAATACAAATATATATTTCAAATATTCAAAATGTTAGTGTTAGTATACTCCCCAAAAACTTAACAACAGTAGGTGTATTTCACTACAAGGGCAGAAAGTTTGAGATTCCTGCATCATGGCGCGCAGTTCTGGGCTCTTAAACTTTCTGCCTGCTACCAGTAAAATGGAACTGCTTTCAACTTAGCCAGGATCCATGCCTTTATAAGTGTATTTTATATCACCAATCTTGAAAATTTCATCTTTCCAAAATCACGTAAGTCCCGAGTGACTGGGATCTGGGACTATAGGGCGAGAGAATTACCTTAAATATTGTCTGTTTTATTTTTCAGAATGAAAACCGACTTCAAGAGTGCAGTGGCGGCGATGTTAAAATCTCAACATTTCCAAGTGTGTTTGACAATAATCGAAGCTAGACAATTGGCTGGAATAAATATGGATCCAATTGTCTGTATTCAAGTGGGAGATCAGAAAAAATACACTAGCGTTAAAGAAAGTACGAATTGTCCGTATTATAATGAGGTGAGTGGATAACTTGATAGTATTATTTCATTTTAGTCCCATTTCATGATCGTTGATTGAACATAGCTCAATTACACACACCAAGTTACAACCAACAGTAGATAACGAATTTCTCCGTGAACTGAGTTGAAGCTGTCGCCCACCAAGATTATATTCACAGTTTCTTGAAATACACGCGGTGTTATTAACATTTATTACCTTGAGAAGTGTGAAACGATCACTGGAGAAAATGTTTTCTTTAATACTTGGACAGTTTCTATATCAATTTGAAGCAGAAACGATTGCATTTTAAAAGTGCTTTCCTCTCAAAATACTGCACGGGTACTATTAATCATTGAAAATATTAGGTTATGTTTAAGTGCACTGCTAACTAAGGAAACACCTCCATAATATGGGGCTAGTGGACACACCTCTATGCAGGGTGTGTGAACAGGAAGATTAAACTGTAAGGCATGTCTTATGCGAGTGTCCGGAATTATCGTCAATACGAGAGTGTGTGTTCGGTGAGTCTTGGCCTACACCTGCCGATATAAGGGAGATGTCTCCTAGTGACCTGTCCACCTTCCTGAGAAGGACAGGATGGACAATGACCTAGGAGGACAACTCCTCGGAAGGATGTACAATGGGTCACATGTGGCCTAAGTGCTGTGAGCCTACACACTCACCCTCCCTACTCTACAGATACAGATACAGAAGTGCACTGCTAAACATAGCAGTTCCAAAAAGTTCGAACTCTCTCCGAGCAGTGACAACTGGCCGGACAAAAATAATTGCTCTGCACTTTTGTCATGCAAATAGGCGAACACGGGGATTTTTATGCATGACATTCGGGTGCGTAATCCGTTGATGGAAAGCTGCACTGCACGGTAAAAAGTCGAGCTGGGTGAGCTCCAGTGCACATAGTCGCTATAAATTGATTCATTTTGTTTGATCGACTCTCCGACCTCTCTGTAAGGTGCTTACTTATTTGATCATTCATCATATCAAATATTATTTTTAATTTAATTTTTTCTCATTTTGTTGTCATTTTATTAGCTAGTGGAATTAGACAAAGAAATAGCTGAGGGTTACTTTGTCGCAGCCCAGTATTTTTAATATTTATCAAAGTTAAAGAGGCAAAACATACTGTTTGGCATAGTAAACGAACGATTCAAGGTAAACAAACAAGTTTACTAGCATCACTACTTTGATTTTTATTAAATTGTATTGGGGTTCATTCTGTATCAGGTGTAGTACCTACGTTATGCTCAGGTTGATTTTCTTCGTTATTTTTTGGCTAAATATATTTTAAGTCAGCTCATAGATTAATGCTATTTTTTTCTTTACAGTATTTCGTTTTCGACTTCCATATGCCACCAATCATGTTATTCGACAAAATAATCACTCTTTCGGTAAGTAATAATCATTATTTAATATCCATATACCAATTATACACTATATTAAATATTGACATTGACATGTTAAAATATTGAAATGAGTCAAATTATTTTTTATCTTATTATTATAATTTTCAACTCAAGTCAAATAGTGAGTGTGTAAATGCACTCCAATTAGCGTTGTGGATGGAGAAGAGAAGGCTCTCAAAACTTGACTTCTTTAATATTAATATTTAGAGGTCGCACATCTTGAATTTTCATTTCTATTTAAATAACAGGGAATTAATTAAAAATCTTATTTCTGTTGTTACTACTGTTTCTCAAAAAAAGAAATAAATTGAAATATTGTTTATTGTATGAGTATAAGTATAAGTAGTATTAAATTTCTTTTTATTATCTTTGTACTGATTGTACTACTACTACTACTAAATGTACAGGCGAGCCTTGTCCTGGACAACTCAAGCCAAGGTTCCGACACTGAGGCCACTGGCGGGCCCATTGTGCCAATCCTGCTACCTAGTCATCCATGAAGCCGAGCCCTTCAATAAAGGCCACAACCTTTTTCAGTGGATGCCTGCTTGTGTCTCCAGGAGCCATGACAGTGACTCCGAAGATTCGCCTGCGTAATACAGCCCAGTGTGGACACTCTAAGAGAACATGAACTGACGTTTCATCAGTCATGCCGCAACCCCTACATAGGGAACTTTCCTCTACTCCTAGATTGTAGAGGTGCTTCCTCATACAGCAGTGCCCTGTTAGGAGTCCTGCTATCTTCCTTAGCCTACTCCTTGGTAGTTCAGTGGCTGCCCTGGCGTGTCCATCAGTCCATCCCTCCAGTAGAAGTTTGGATTGTCTAGGACCCTGCAGAGCATTCCAATGAGCGAGGTGCTGATTCCTCAGCCACTTCTCCGTCTCCTTGCGTATTCTTTGTTTTGTTAGGCCCAGGGTCGGGCCCGGGCCGCAGAAAGGAGCTGCCGCCCCTTCCGCAGCCAGTGCATCCGCCATCTCGTTGCCTTCAAAACCAGAGTGGGCTGGAATCCATTCTAGCCGCACCACGTTCCGCCTTGCAAGATTAGCAAGTAGTTCTCGACATTCGTTAGCAAGTCCTGAGTTGCTGGTATACCCACTCAGGGCTTTAATTGCTGCCTGACTGTCGGAGTATATGGTTATGCGTCGATCCACATAACCTCTGTCTAGGTTTATCTGCGCACATTCCAAGATAGCATATATCTCGGCCTGATATGCAGATACACCCTCACCCAATGGTACACAAACCTGTGTTCTTGGGTTCCTGGAGTAAATTCCAGCCCCTGCTCTATCACCGAAGCATGAGCCATCTGTGTACCAGACGGTCCCATTAAGCTGTGTACTGATTGTAAGTTATTTTTTTCGAACATGAAGATTTCTCAGTTAAGATACAAATTCAATCAATTAATAATCATTTAAATCATCTTACCTAAAACTTAAGAAAAAAGTATATGATTATAAAAGAAATTTAACTTTGAGTTCGAATAACTATTGATTGTGTCTGTTTATTAAAAAATGTTAGGAGACTTTTTTTGTAGATCGTTCAATTTCCTATAAGAATATGCTTCGATCAAATCAATTGAGTAATTGTTTTTTGTGATAGACAATTTTGAAAATAAAAACTTGCGATACACGACCTCTAAATAAAACAATTAATAGATCCAGTTATGGAAGCATCCTTTTTTCAATCCCCCGAGGCTATTTCGTGGCCATTTGGGGAAAAAATGTCGATTTTCTCAAATCAGCCCAGAATATCTGCAACAAAGGGTACTTTCAATTACCCTCTTGTCCTTTATTTCCAAGATACTAGATTTTTAATTCAAAAAACTTGATAAAATTCCAGTAAACTGCAGTCTCGTCCTTCTGATCAAGGTCACTCTATAACTGATTTTAGAAATAGGAAACGAAACTTTCACTCTGTTCAGGCATTTCAGCTATAATTTACCGAATAAGTTTAGTTGCTTATCACTAATAACGTTTACTATCCAGCATTAATAGTGTGCCGATTTTCGTACAAACTTCATATTTTTCGCTCCAGCTTGGCAACGTCGCATTTTATGGGAAAAGTAAAGATAGGCTTGGATGCAGAATTTTACGCTAAATTCTATAGTAATAGTATATTACGTAACATGTGTGGTGAGAAGCATTTTACGCATGGAAAAATGGAAAAGTTACGCACGAAGCCGCTTAGCGGCGACTGCGTAATTCTGTGAGTGCGTAAAATGCTTTACAACACGAGTTACGTACTATACTTTACCTACGACCTACTTGTACTTGTATTTTTTATAAGAAGCATAAGAAATAACAGTTACATAATTAGAGGTGCTTGGTAAACTCCATCTCTATTACTCTATTACCAATGAAAGAAGCACATTAAAGAACTAACTTTTAATTATTATTAATATATTGTTGATAATCGAAAGTCCATTTTTCAATTATAATCAATACATATACTCAGCCCTTTGGGCTTTTCATAGTTAAACATGGCCGTATTCAATGTTTTCAAATAGTAAATTTTGAATAAAATGGTGACCTCTATTGACAGTTGCTAGGATGTTGCTAGAGAAGCCGTGCGATTTACTTTACAGCTGTGCGTTTTTTTTACAGTGCGTAATAGACGTCATTACATTGATACCGACTGTGTGTTATTGACTGATTACAGTAGGTCGTAGGTAAACAATATTACAGGGTGTACTATTTAAAAAAAGTAAATTTATCTTGTCTTGCTTAGGCTGAGCACTCAGTATACCTCAAATTATATTAGTAATCTGTCTGTATCTGTAGAGTGGGGAGGGTGAGTGTGTAGGCTCACAGCACTTAGGCCACATGTGACCCATTGTACATCCTCCCGAGGAGTTGTCCTCCTAGGTCATTGTCCATCCTGTCCTTCTCAGGAAGGTGGTCAGGTCACTAGGAGACATCTCCTTTATATTAGTAATGTGTATCGGCGCAATTACAATAATTTTTATTTCAAACATTTATTTGTTATTTTTGTCGTTAGTAAGCTATTGTACTTCCACACACTAATGGACGACCCTGTGTACTTGGAAATATGGAAATCCATAGATATCCTAGGCAATAACAAAAATTTATTCAGCTGGGCTGAGTATACTTATGAACGTGATATCCGACATAGTAGCCCAAATATGTATTTTATTGTTTTTATCACTTTTTAAAATAAAAAACTGAGCGTTATACAGGGTGTTTCATTGGGAAAGGGCCTAACTTTAACTGTAGATAGGGATCACTTTGGTGCTTCCAAAAACCTATATTTAATGTGTCTTCTGCTCTTCATAACCGAGATACAGGGTGTTTTATAAATGAATCACATTTCTTTCGAACCTCATGACTTCCGAGATACCCTGTAGGGAAAGGGGGGATCATTCAACCACAGGGAACATTCAACCAGTTGGTTTATTTCATAATTTATTTGAATTTGGCGCTTAAATATAGCAAAATCTACAACTTCATACCGTACCTCAGCTGTGTACAAAATATACGTTGTGTCGTGTTCAAACAAAAAAAGTTAAGAAATATTCAGTAATTTTGGTCACTTATGGTTGGCTTTTTTAATATTTGTTTCTGTGTATTGCATGGGAATTAGCTGATGTTTTTTCTAATGTAATATTTTTAATTAAGGGTTTAATAGGTGTAGAAATAGTTGACAGTGAATTTCTAACCTCAAACTATATAAACTTTTGGCGATAAATTTTCAATTTATTTAAATACGCGTGGGGTAGATTCAACCAGAAAAAATGGGTTACATTCAACCAGTGGTTGAATCTACCCCATAACAATTTTAATTTTGAAAAATAATTTTAGATGCCCCAAAAATATATTAGGATAACATATGGAGCAAATATTGATGAAAATGATTTATGTCGTTCCACGTATTAGAAATTCAACAGAGTATGTGACCGATGCTCCTCCATCCAGCCTTGTTCTTGGAAATGAAAGTGGTTGGATGACCAGCGAACTTTTTCCAAAAGTTGAAAGTATTAAATTGTGCCGGGAGTTGGGCATTACCCTTTTATGTATCATTCCCACCCCACACTACGCATCGTTTCCAACCGTTGGATATTGGTCTGTATGGCCCATTTAAATCTGCTTTGGCCGTGGCTTATGATAATTGGCTACTTTCCCATCCGGCCAAAACAATTACCATTAGAAATATTGGTGAATTGAGTGAACTGGCATATTTTTATGCATTCACAATTAATAATATAATTAGTTCATTTAAAAAATCTGGACCGATAAATAGACTAGCGTTTTTGGATGATGATTATGCAGCTATCTGCGTAATATTGTAACTAATATTGAAATTAATGAATCAAATAAAGCAGACAACTCCACCATGACACCAGAAAATCAAAATGAAAAAGATAATTCACAAGAAGCCAATTTATTACAAAACATTTGACCATATCCGAAAATATATCAACGTAAAAAATTGTTAAAAGGAAAAGAGAAACAAAATCTAAAATATATACGTCGACCCCTGAGCTGACTGAAAGGGAGTCATTAGAAAAATAACGAGAGAGAAAATTATCTTTAAAGAGATCTGGGCAGAAAGTCAAACGTAAAATAGTTCCCCAAGAAGTTGTCAGTTCCTCTGAATCAGACATATCCGTGAATCTTGCAGACTCTGACAATGATGATGAGTCGCTTGACAGTTTTCCACTTCTGGATGACACAGAATATCTGATAAAAGAAGAAGATTTTGTAATGGTGCGATTCTTCTCTAAAATGACAGAATGTTATTATATTGGAAAGGCTATTAAGACGACACTAAATACTAAATGATTATGAAATAAAATTTGAAGAAGAAGGAATAATTCGAATTCATTTCGAGACGATTTTATTGCAATCCTTCCCATACCATCATCACGTGGAACGGCACATTGAGTTTTGAAATCACTATATTTATTCATAGGTTGAATCTACCCCACTTCGTGGTTGAAACTACCTCACTACTGGGGTAGTTTCAACCAAATTGCAAATATTTTTTAAAATTTCAAAAAACTATTTTCTATATTATGTGATTTCAAGTTCAAAGTGTTATAAATAATTTGATAAGGTGTTGAACTAATTATTTAAAGCAAATTAATCAACAAAATTTGTTTTTAATGCTATAATTTAGGCAAGGCATTAAAAAGTGGTTGAATGATCCCCCCTTCCCTATATTATTTTGAAATTTGGTACACTTGATAACCATTACCAAGAAACTCCATCAAAAGCATTTCCAAAAAGATAATGCAGGTCCGGCTTAACAAAAAATTTCAAAGTCGTCTTTCCCAAAAACAACCCTGTATATGGATTTTTTTTAATTGCTCTTTATCTGTATCTGTATCTGTAGAGTAGGGAGGGTGAGTGTGTAGGCTCACAGCACTTAGGCCACATGTGACCCATTGTACATCCTCCCGAGGAGTTGTCCTCCTAGGTCATTGTCCATCCTGTCCTTCTCAGGAAGGTGGACAGGTCACTGGGAGACATCTCCTCTATATCGGCAGGTGTAGGCCAAGACTCACCGAACACACACTTTCTTATTGACGATCAATTGCTCTTTATAATTGGAAAGAGTATAAAAAATCAAATCTACATATTCCCTTTTTATTTTTCCGCAGACAATTTTACTACCAAAAACTTACCGTCAAAGTAATAATTAATGCACTTTTTGGGGATTAACAATGGTATCGGAGAGGTTTTTTTTAAATTTTTAGCTTGAAATGAAATCTATTTAATGCATCTAAAGAAGCATCCTAGAAATTCAATTGAGTTTGTATGTTTCCGAGTACACACCACTAAAAAATGTGATTAATTGGCCGTACTTAGGACATACTTATTCAATATGTCTCGAATATTTCGAACACCCTGTATATAAGGATATGTATCTGGAGACTATGCACTTCTACATTCAGAATAACAAGAGTTAAATACGAGAAATAAATTTATACTTCAAAAAAACAGAGAGATTTTTATTAATTTTCTTAATTGACATTGAAAGAAAACAAGAAATTCTAACAACATTGTCCAAACGAAGCAAGCCTAACCTACAAAAATTGCAGTATAAATTTATTCCCCGTCTTTTACTTGTGCTATTCTAAGTGTAGAAGTACATAGTTTCCAAATACATATCCTTATACAGGGTGTTCGAAATATTCGAAAAATATTGACTGACTTTCTAAGTACGGCCCTGTAATCACATTTTTAGTGGTCTGTACACATAAACATACAAACTCAATTGAACTTCTAGGATGCTTCTCTAGATGCATTAAATAGATTTCATTTTAAGCTAAAAAATAAAAAAAACCTCTCCGATACCATTGTTAATCCCCAAAAAGTGCATAAATTATTACTTTATGACGGTTAATTTTTGGTAGTAAAATTGTCTGCGGAAAAATAAAGAGGGAATATGTAGATTCGGTTTTTCATACTCTTTCAAATTATGAAGAACAATTTAAAAAAAAATCTATATACAGGATGTTGTTTTTAGGAAGGACGAGTTTTGAAATTTTTTGTTAAGCCGGACCTGCATTATCTTTTTGGGGATGCTTTTGATGGAGTTTCTAGATAATGGTTATCACGTGTACTAAATTTCGAAATAGTATAAAGAGTAGCTCGGAAGTTATGAGGTTCGAAAGAAATAGGATAAATTTAGAAAACACCCTGTACCTCGGTTATAAAGTGCAGAAGGAACATTAAATATAGGTTTTTGGAAGCACCAAAGTGATCCCCATATACAGTTAAAGTTAGACCCTTTCCCAATGAAACATCCTGTACTAAGTTGAATCATAGGATCGGTTTTGAGATTTTTTGGTCAGAAGGTCGAGATCTACAATATATTGTCAAATTTTGAAATGTTATTAAAATTTTGCGTGACTCTTTGTTTATTCATATCTTTATTCATTTTAATAGAATCTATATATAAATATATATATATATATAAATATGGCTCTCTTTGCCATATAATTGCTCGGTATCATTAAATACACATGTATATAATTCTGAATAATAACTTCACACACGAAAACTTTTGGTTGATCAATAGATGTGTTTTAGGTATTACATTCTGGAAATTTCCTAAGATTAGGAACTTTAGTGGGAAATTTCAAGATAGATATCAAGACCGTCTATGATACACCCGGTACATGAACGCTATTTTTTTTTTTGGAAATGCATTTTTTTATGTAGCTCACAACCGCCTGTTGTATACTATGTTCTTAAAAATATCTTTTTTCTACTATCACATTGAAAAGTAGGCTTTTTCGCTTGCCATTGACACCAAAAAGTTGACGTTTCTTGAGGAGAGTTACTTTACGCTCGCCGAGCTTAAAAAATGGCAAAACGCTCGTTGCCCATAACAACCGATACTACAAACACAATTGTATCGACAGTGACAGATATAAAAGTTCGAAACATATTTGAATTGACATATTTAAACCGACAGATTTTAAAAGTTTTTATGAATTTTACTTTATATTAATTTGTTTTTAATAGTCACAATTAAGTGATTGCAGAAAAAATGTTGTGTGTATTACGAGCAAAAACGTGACATTATTGCTTTCGAGTAATTACTACGCTCCGCTTGGCTTCACGCGGTAACCATTACTCTCAAGCAATAATGTGTCACTTTTTGCTCTTAAATTATTTCATTATACCTTACTGAAAACCTTTTCGAAACATGCCTATTTAGGGTACCGAAAATGATCGCACAGGAAAGTGTGTGCACGCTAAAATGCGTTATTTTCTGTTTATTTCCCTTAACAGCACTAAACAACAATTGTATTATGACAGCCGATGTCAGGGTTTTGAATTCTTATTGTTCTACATTATTAAAATGATTTATCCTGAAGAAGAAATATCGCTAGAAGCGACAAAATTTAATGCAGAATTACTGCCCACGATGTTAGAGATAAGAGAAGAAGTTTGAACTACTTTGTAAGTGTCGCCAACACAGTAAGTGATGATATTCTTCTGGTATATTTGTCGGGAAAACCTGAATCGTTGAAAGCTTTAACTTCATATGGATAAGATTCTCAATTATTGAAAGTTGTATGGCAAATAAAGAAAATGTGGAAAATAAAAGTCAATACTTATTTTTGTTTTCAGAGAAGTATAATGGAAAATATCATTCATCACACATCCATAAGTGATTTTCCTGTGCTTGCACGACTTTTCGGGAACCCGTCAAGCGCACACGAAAAAGCCTATTTTTTGGACTTTTCTGGACTGAAATATACTATTTATTTATATTTGTATAGTAGTGTTTCTAGTATTTTTTCCATAGACTAAAAATTTAATTATTACTGCAACAAGAAAGTAAATGAGGTCTTTAATTGATAGTATTTTGTATCACAAGGGTTGAGAACTTGCTGTAAAGCTGCTAAAGCGTTTTCTGTATGTGTGACAAACAACTGTTTTTTACCTACAAAATAAACAAAAAAATACGAGAATATAACGAAAAACTTTGATTTAGGTAGGCGAAATAATGTATTTTTTCTTCAAACGTCAGTAAATCTGTCATTGTAGTTACTTTTCCTCCATATAAAATAATATACTATTTCGTCGACATTTACAAACTTAGTTATTTATGTACCGAGGACGAAAAACTGTCTACTTGACGCCATGAAGGAGTGATACACAAAAAAACTAACCAAATTTACCCGTTGTCCCTCCCACTTGTGATGGTAGTAAAAGAAGTAAGGGTTTGTTCAAGGGGAGCTAGCTCCCTCGGGAAGAACTTTTGTTTAAAGGTTGATTTAGTTGGATGGACATAAACTCACATCTATCTGTAATTTGCATTTGGCAGGAGATTGTTTTGACATACATTCTAATTGGGAAAATACATAAGTATATTGAAATGTTACCTAATATTTGGTGTGAGTCCTAAAGTCCTAAAGGTGGTCAACACCGCATGGCCAATAGGCAAGGTCGATTCGATGTAGACGTGACCCTTTGCACGTGCCAATAAGCCAGCCGAGTGCCAATAAGCCAGCCGAGTGCCAATGAAAATCTCCTTCAAAGGAAGTCAATGAGAACGGACAGTGGTGACGTGACAACCACTGGCATCTTGCGGCTTCAATTGTAATTTAAACTCTCTGCCAGTTAGCACTTGCTTTCGAATGAAGTATTTAAATTGATAAATTTATACCGGGATCGTCCTGTTCTGTGAACAGTGTGCCATCACATATCTAGACAGTTTTACAGACGCTGGCTTTGCCACCTGCAAATTACCGCATAATGTGTATGCACCTCTACGCTATCAATTCTGATGGAATGTCCTGAAATACAAGCCATTTTTGTTGCGTTTAAAAGTTGAGTACCTTCACGTTTACTATTTTAAAATATAGATTTAAAAAACATTCCCAAGTATATTTATTTAAAATAACTATCATTATCAATTGACGTCGCGGAAAATGAAAACCTTTTTTCGTTTCTCGAGCCATTTCATATCCTAGTGAGTGAGTTTACGTGTTCTGTTTTTGTCAGATTCTATTTGTATTGAGAAGTATTTTTACCTTGTCACTTACCATATAAACAGCGGAACAAAAATTTTAATTGGACTTCCAGAATATCCACATTTTTTAATGCAACTCAAAAAAATAATATTTCGTAAATAACTGAGTGGTGTGTAATGGTTACAATCCCTTTTCCTCTCGGGAAATTTGTTGTGGTAAATTTCCTATGAGCTGCCAATTTATTTGAAATACAGCAGACTCTCAAACAATATATATTCTATTTTTATGAGCTTTTGGGATGGTTTGAATAATTGAAACTTTCGATCGAAAAAATTAGTTAAAGCCGTCCGCACACCGGGTGCAAAATTATGCCGGAGGGACTGAAGCTCGTCAGGTGCACGGTTGTCGGACATAAAATATTTTCCGTATTCACCAGTTTTTAGTGAATAACGATCTAAAAAACAATTTGAATCTGCTCTGAGTTCGCTATGCTACAAGTAAAACTGTCTGCCTGTCTGTCTTAATTGTTCCTTTTCGCATAAAACAGTTCATTTTGTTCTCGCCAACTACAATACCTATTCACACTTCATCTAAAATTCTCAAAGTGTACAGGGTGTCTGATTAAAAGAAGTAAATCACACACTATAAGCTTGTAGTGTTGATTGATAACTTATCAATCAACGCTTGTAGGTAAGAAAATTCCCTAGAAAATGAGCAACCCATTTGCTCCAATAATGGATATATAAGAAGAAAACGAAAGTACCGATATTGACAATGACAGTGTCTTTTATAGTATATTACGTAACGTATGTGGTAAGAAGCATTTTACGCACGAATGGAAAAGTTACGCACGATGCCGCGTAGCGGCGAGCGCGTCATTCCGTGAGTGCGTAAAATGCTTTACAACACGAGTTACGTACTATACTTTACCTACGACCTACTTGTACTTGTATTAAATAAGAAGCATAAGAAATAACAGTTACATAATTAGAGGTGCTTGGTAAACTCCATCTCTATTACTCTATTACCAATGGAAGAAGCACATTAAAGAGCTAACGTTTAATCATCATTAATATATTATTGATAATCGAAAGCCCATTTTTCAATTATAATCAATACATACTTTTAGCCCTTTGGGCTTTTCATAGTTAAACGTGGCTATATCGAATGTTTTCAAATAGTAAATTTTGAATAAAATGGCGACTATATTGACAGTTGCTAAGATGTTGCTAGGGAAGCCGTACGAGTTACTTTACAGCTGTGCGTTTTTTTACAGAGCGTAATAGACGTAATTCTGCTGAACGTGCTAATAAAACCATCGATATAATATGTCAAATGCCTATGAATACAACTACAACAACTCAATTTTATTTGATATATACGACAATTGTGGAATAGGTATTACTTCTAACCATTAAAAAATGGGATTTAATTACAATAAATTGAGCTCCCCACTTTGTAGCATATTACGAAGAGTTGAATTTCGTGACAAACTATACAATTTATTAATGAAATAATAAGTCACCTCCAGCTTTGATAATAAATAAATCAAGAATTATATGTACTTTGAAATTTGGTTGATTTTTGTGATTATTTGTGTTATCTAAAAATGTATATTTTATTGATTAATCTCCCAAGAGTAATGACAATTTATAACAAATCATAGGAATGTACATGTATGTATTAAATAAATACATAAATATATATTCGATTATGATTATTGCTTTAATTCATGGCACAGTTTTGAAGATTTAGTGTAAACTTCCAAAAAAACTAGATCCGGCACTAGAAATTGTTATTGTTCCCGAGTCAACAGTGCAATTTGGTAAGAAATTCAGAAAATATTTTAAACTGGCAACATCGCGGCCATACCGAGTTAAAGGTCCAAGGTCATTGACGACGGAGCTGAAAATCGTTTTATGTTTTACCGGGCTTCGTATCTGTTCTCTTTATAATCTGTGGTATAGAGATAGTTTGACAGAGCAGTTATATTATTGGCGGTTGGGCGTTTGTTTATTTCTTAAGTTTCCATAAGCCGTTACGTCATAAAAGTTTACCGGGATGTCATTGTATTGTTAACCCGGTTTGCGTGGTTAGATTTTAAAAAATGGCATTTATATTTATTTCACTAATCAAGATGAATTGAACTCAAAATTCAATTTGGCAATTATTTGTTTGTCCAATTAAACTCCTCGGTACCGATTCCGAAAACTTTATCATATTCTTTTACTATCAAAATCTGTTTATAATCAACTGAGATTTTGTGAAATTATAATTCCAGTTGACGTAGAAAGCGTCAAAAAGGAGCAAACTTAAGTCAAGCCTGTTAATGTAATACATTTTGTTCATTAAACATTTTTGATTCAGCGATTCAGTGTTTTCACAAGCTGGCTACTTAGATTTGAATAAAGAACTAATTAAAAATTTTCTTACTGAGAATATCTACTTTGTTAATTACAAACAGAATAAGGAAAGTTTTCAACTTTTCCTTTTATCTTCTTATTCTTGAAAGATGTCAGATGGTGTTTTTTGTTTTTAATACATTTTTTCCTATTTCGTTTTCATTTTTAATAATTTTGTGAAAAGCAATACTAATCGCGTTTCTTCATGGTTACAATCTGATTAATTGGGTAGTTCAATTTAAATTGAGTCTAAGGACTTATAAATATTCTTTAGTAGGAAATAATGCTACACTAACATATTATGCACGAATACTTCACACAGTTGCTGTTGTGACTTTTGGCAAATTTGCTACAGTTCCGGACCTATGATAGACCTAGTGATAGGTTTAAGCAGAGTCAGTTATTATTACAATTCTTGGCACTCTCCTGGTGTATTCATCAATACAGGCTAAAGCGGCTTACGTCTCTGCTTGATAGAAAGAAGTATATTCAAAACTAGGCCGATTCGATGTAGACGTGACCGTTTTACGTGCCAATAAGCCAGCCGAGTGCCAATGAAAATCTCCTTCAAAGGAAGTCAATGAGAACATACAGTGGTGACGTGACAACCACTGGCATCTTGCGGCTTCAATTGTAATTTAAACTCTCTGCCAGTTAGCACTTGCTTTTGAATGAAGTATTTAAATTGATAAATTTATACCGGGATCGTCCTGTTCTGTGAACAGTGTGCCATCACACATCTAGACAGTTTTACAGACGCTGGCTTTGCCACCTGCATTTTGTTCATTAAAGATTTTTGATTCAGCGATTCAGAGTCTTCACAAGCTGGCTACTTAGATTTGATAAAGAACTAATTAAAAATTTTCTTACTTTGTTACATACAAACAGAATAAGGAAAGTTTTTAACTTTTCTTTTTGTCTTCTTATTCTTGAAAGATGTCAGATGGTGTTTTTTGTTTTTAATAAATTTTTTCTTATTTCGTTTTCATTTTTAATATTTTTGTGAAAAGCAATACTAATCGCGTTTCTTCATGGTTACAATCTGATTAATTGGGTAGTTCAATTTAAATTGAGTCTAAGGACTTATGAATATTCTCTAGTAGGAAATAATGCTACACTAACATATTATGCACGAATACTTCACACAGTTGCTGTTGTGACTTTTGGCAAATTTGCTACAGTTCCGGACCTATGATAGACCTAGTGATAGGTTTAAGCAGAGTCAGTTATTATTTAAATTTTTGGCACTCTCCTGGTGTATTCATCAATACAGGCTAAAGCGGCAAACGTCTCTGCTTGATAGAAAGAAGTATATTCAAAACGTACATGGAACGTAAATGGATAAATTTTAGTTCCTCGTGATAATTTATTTTACCATTTTCAATACTTGAATTATATATTTTTAGGAACTATAGTATATCGTGAAAATGCAGGTAATATTATAGTCTAGTCGTAATAACAGAAACACTACTATACAACCAATTTCATTTCCAACTCTGAAATAGTCTGCACACATTTCCTATGTATGGCATTTTGCAGCAAATACACTTTTTATTTTTATTTAGTTTATTTTTTTCAGTAATTCTTTGCTATTGTTCTTTCTTTTTCTTCTTGCTGGCAGGTGATGCAGGCTCGGCACTTTCTCAGGGGTAAGAAATTATTGGGGAGCTTTAAATTTGACGTCGGCACAGTTTGGTCCGAACCAGGTACAGAACATAATCTTTTAATATAATAAGTTATAACGAATAAGCTTTTCTAAAAATAAAAATAATTCACCAAGCATATATGATTAATTAAGATTCCAATAAATGCGAAGAAGAACGATTTATCTCCAATTTCATATTTCAATAATAAAATTGAATTCTTCTTTTTTGCTCTGTAGTATCAACAGCCAATTCAATTTTTACTGGACGACTGTCAGAAAAATTAATAACCTTCCGGTGAATAAAGCCTGTATTCTCAGAAGCTGGTATAATAAAATGGAGATGATATGAAACGATTGACTTCTATGGCGTGCACTATTTTGTGAACAGGGGTAATGAGTTTAACTACAAAACTGGAAACGTATTTTGTATATGTTCGGATTTGCGCGATCAGAAGAATGACTACTAGGTTTTCTGGATAATCCGCGTCCAGAGAACTAATTTTCTCGACGTTTCGATTCCTGTTTTAGTGTCATTATCAAAGGATAGGGAAAAAATAGCCTAGGAAGAATGGGGATCAGTACGATTCCGTGGTCCCAATCTACCTGCTTTACTAGTTGCCGAAAGTTAACTGTACTGTACTTGCTCTTCAGGGATGTGAGTAGGCTATGTGTTACTAGCGCGGAATTATTTCATATGTGAGCTATGCGGTAACTAGCACGGAATTATTTCCTATGTGAGTAGTCAAGCTATGTGTTACTAGCGCGGAATTATTTCCTATATTTCCTATGTGAGTAGTTAAGCAATGCGGTTACTAGCGCGGATTTATTTCCTTTGTGAGTAGTTGAGCTATGCGGTAACTAGCACGGAATTAATTCCTATGTGAGTAGTCAAGCTATGTGTTACTAGCGCGGAATTATTCCCTGTTAGTAGTTAAGCTATGCCGTAACTAGCGCGGAATTATTTGCTATATGAGTGGTTAAGCTATGTGTTACTAGCGCGGAATTATTTCCTATGTGCGTAGTTAAGCTATGCGTTAATAGCGCGGAATTATTTCCTTTGTGAGTAGTCAAGCTATGTGTTACTAGCGCGGAATCATTTCCTATGTTAGTAGTTAAGCTATGCGGTAACTAGCGCGGAATTATTTCCTATATGAGTGGTTAAGCTATGTGTTACTAGCGCTGAATTATTTCCTATGTGAGTAGTTAAGCTATGCGTTAATAGCGCGAAATTATTTCCTATGTGGGTAGTTAAGCTATGCGGTTACTAGCGCATAATTATTTCCTATGTGAGTGGTTAAGCTATGCGCTTACTAGCGCAGAATTATTTCCTATGTGAGTAGTTAAGCTATGAGGTTACTAGCGCGGAATTATTTCCTATGTGAGTAGTTAAGCTATGTGGTTACTAGCGCGGATTTATTTCCTATGTGAGTAGTTAAGCTATGCGGTTACTAGC
>CAJUYG010000014.1:571231-599747 GCA_910591675.1 Galerucella calmariensis | reverse complement strand
CTAACCAGGATATAAAAAATAGATATTCTTCGAAACAATCAATGAAACCTAACATAAAATTAAATATCTTAAAAACATCTTTGAAAACCGGCACATTCAATATGAAAGACTTTCAAAATTCATAGATTTTAACTCATTTGGTTAAACGCCTTTGGTTTTGGATGGTTCGTGTATCGATTCTCACAATTTTCGAATCGCGATAATTATTTTTCTCAGTACCCGTATTATACTGTTAGGTAAGTTGGTACTCTTTGATGGCCTCGGATTTGAAACAACCTGTAATGACCTGTATACATTTTATATTAGAATACCTATTTAAGTTGGCATTTGCAAACATTTTATTGTTAATTTTTATACCTACTAGTCTCATCTGTAGCTTACTACATTACTACTTTTTGATGTAACTCATTTTTCCCTTCATTTTTGCTACCAGTTCTTTTTATAATTATGTTTAAATTCACCAATTAAATATCCTGACGGAATAGGTTACAATAACAATTATTGCTAGATGTTTTTAAATCACCCTGGTAAGTGAACGTTTATTCGTTTTAATCGCTAGCGGTTTGCATCAGGCTCGTATAAGCACGTGCACGGCTCCAGGAATTTGTCGAAATCATCGGCGCGCTTGTGTAAGCTGGACATGAAAGTTCCGACGGAGAGTGACCCTTCTTGTCTTGTTAGTGTTCGTTGATATTATATAACATTTTGTTTGGTAAACATTATAGACCATTCCAGAACACATGACTTTTCTGAAGGGCAACCGATCACTTGGAGATAAACTTTATGTGTTTTGGCATGTGATGTGAGTCAGTTGGTTGTCAGACAATGAAAACTGTACAGAACATGACAATATGTGCCCTCCAGAACAGTATGGCCAACCTGTCAGTGATGTCATTCTGGTATGGTGAGGGTATGGTGTATCAGGCAATCCAGCGACCTGTCAAATAAAATTCAATGTGGTTTCTCAAGGCAAACAAATACATAGTTTTGGTCTTTAGTTATACACAAGAGTGACTATTTATTCTGGAGGTGATATTATTTCACTTTAAGGATTGTCTTGTGGCTGGATAATAATAATAAACAAAAAGTTGATTTTTATAAAACTATTTTGTTGCATATGTGGATTTTGGACCATCAATTTTTTCAATTATTTCCACATATTCTTTTATTGTCATTAAATTTTTAATTTTAATGAATACCTCTCTAACCCTAACCCATGAAAATTAAGCTTTTGTATGTATATTGGGGTGACATTCACTGAGACCTAAAAGGTCTATAGTGCCCCCTTACTTTTACTTATTTGCTGAGGAAAGTTTCAGAGACTAGTAGCTCCTTTAGTCCTATTTCCCTGAGGAATTTTAGGATATCTGCAGGCTTCAGCTTAGGTAAATGTTCCTCTTCTATCCAGTAATCTCCTAGTTGTTGTGCCCTAGGTTTTTGAATTCTACATTCTTCTTCCTCTACTATTTTGAGTTTTTTCAGATGTCCATTCAGGTTACAATGTCCCTTTAGAATCCCCGTTTAAACTCTTAGTGCAGTTTCACTTTTATTTCTTCTTAACGGATTGTAGTCACCCAGCAGAATATTTGATTGCCCAAGTCCAATTAGATCTTTCCAATGGTCAGACCTTTTTTTTCACGGCTTTGCCTATTTCTTCCAATATTACATTGGAGCTGATACCGCTAAAGGCCCCCAAAAGAGTGTTTCAGTTTCCCTTTTTGCAAGTCCAGCTGCTCTTCCATTTCCTTCAATTCTAATTCTGGTGTGCCCTGAATCCACAGTAATGTGACTTTATTGTTCTTGCCTAGATCGTTGAGTATGCCTAGGCACTGCCACACCATTTTGTAACTTACTACGCAAGAGCTCAGTGCTTTGATGGCTGATTATTCGACATTATGATAATCCTTTGTCTTCTATATCATTTGCCAATATTAAACTGGGCACACTTTCTTATGGCGTGAATTGATAAAAACGTGGTAAAAAGTAACCTTACTTATTATGAAGAGTTGATATCACAAACATGCATTTGTTATCTGCCCCATTAATTGTCATGAATTTAGTAACACACTGTACATCACCGTTTTTTTTGTTCTGAAGAATCAACGGAAATTTCGTTAAACCCAAATTAATTAAGTGAATAATCATGACTGGATATCCATCAAATCCCAATTAATTGAACAAACTTCAATAGCGAGTTTCATTTCAACGCGCTTCAATTAATAGTTTGTTCTTCGGCTTTACTTTTTTCCAGTTAACTAGATGAGTATTTTTTTGAGATTCGTGAGGAAATTTAAGAGAGCATACACAACTGGAGGCTGCAAATAAATTGCAACTACTAAAGTGCATTATCGTAAAAAACTAACTAGCAAATATAGAAAATGCAGATTTGACCCACCAAACAGGGTATAGGATGAGTTTTACCAGAAATTGTAAAAGAGAATTTTAATGTGGGAGGCATACTAATTTTTAGATAGTTCCATACAGTTTTACTATTAATGTGAATTAAAAAATTCTCTCAATAGGCAAATTAAAGAAGATATTCTACTTCTACCAATCTGAGTAAAAAAATCAAAGGACATAAATATGGTCCCTCTAAAAGTTTCTTCAAGCCCATTGTATAACAATTTTTTTGACAGCTTAATGTAAGGAGATATGGAACGGATACAGTTTTTGCTTCCTTTATCAATAATTTGGTTTGTTCAATAATAAATAATAAGGTTATAATCACGTATAGAATAATTAGATAAATACAAGTTCAACTATTAAAAATACGCTACATCTTTGCCGACAAATGTACGTATCCCATTATTTTCCAGTAAAGTAACTTTTAATAACAATTATTTAATGATGTTACAATTTTTCCATTAGATCACCAGTTTTATCACAAATGGGCTCTTCTTACTGATCCCGATGACATTGCTGGCGGACCAAAAGGATATTTGAAGTGCGATATTAGTGTTATTGGCAAAGGTGACAGTGTCAAAGTCCCTCCTAAAAGCGATAAAGACGAGGACGATATTGAAGCGTGAGTAAAATATTACGGATCTATAATATAGGTACTACATTCTCACTTGACATGTATTTTTTATTTCTACCATCATAATGTAGACTATGCAGTGCGACATAAAATGGTCCATATCGATTAAAACCTTCATTTTTCTCAATATGTGATACCATTCATTCATTCATTATTTCATTCATATACCCTTCGGTTGGGCTCAACAGATCAGGCGCTTGAACTGAATCTTTGTACCATTACCCATGTTATCTACCTACTACCATTCCAGAAGCTTCGTGTCTTCTATATAGGCCACCAGTTTATCTGGAGGGATCTTCAGTAGTTGTGATGGTTGTGTTATTTCCACTCCAAACTGCTTCCGTCCTTGTAAGCTCCCACAGAAGCAGAGTATATGAGTAGGTGTTTGATCGTAGAGTTCACTTTTTTGCACATAGGTTCACTAACTTTGCCCATCCTGTGCAGATGCTTTCTCAGAGTACAGTGTCCAGTCACCAGGTTGGTAACTTGGTCTTCAAATTTCTCTTTTCCAGTTTCAACAGCCTGTACGACGATCGTGTTGGCGTGTGGCATAACCAGTCATTTTCGACAGTGTTCCTGGGCGTTTTTGACATGGCCTGTTGTCAGATTTCTCGAATTTTGGCTTGCGATTGGATGTGAAGATGTCGGTATTGTCACAACTTTTACACTTCCGTTACTGGAAGACATGTATTGATTGTGATTTTGGTGTCTTCTTCAGTCCGGGATTAAGCTCTTAGAGCTATCGGGCGGAGAACATATACCTTGTACTGATGAGGCACAAATACGCCGAAAAAGGTCTACAAGACATGTTGTCCCTTCTAATTGCAAACCAGAATGGTTGGTGTTAAATATCTTGTAGATATACCATAACCCCGTTTAACATCGAAATTTAATTCAATAGCCCTCGGTGCCTATAGCCCGGGAAGTATTTGTTGCTTCTTATTTGAACGGTCATTGTTTTTGAAAAAAATTTTTAACAAAGCGTTAGAATAATTATAGTTATTCAGCGACTCTTATTTTCTACGAGATCTCAACGCTATTAACTTGAAAAGCAACAAAGATATAAGTTTGAAAATAAATTACAAATTTTCTCCCCTCTTAATTATTCAATGACTTTGCTGAAAAATAAGTTGTACTCGAACGTACTTATCGTTAAAGCCTGCAGATATCCTTGAATTACTCCGGAAAATAGGATAAAAGGTATAGTCTCTGAGACTTTCCTGAGGAAATAAATAGAAGTAAGGGGGCACAATAGATCTTTTAGGTCTCAGTGAATTACGCCCCAATATACATACATTCACAAGTAACCTATTTTCCCACACAAAAAATAACTAAATTATTTTATTGCGTTATTTTCAAGGAATCTACTTCTTCCCGACGGAGTTCCCACTGACAGACAAAAAGCTCGTATAATTGTGAAAATTTATCGTGCAGACGGTCTTCCAAAAATGAATTCCTCCATAATGGCTAACGTTAAGAAAGCTTTTACAGGAGAGCTTAACGACCTTGTGGATCCCTACGTACAAGTATCCTTTGCAGGATTAATGGTAAGTTATTCAATGATGATGTCTTAACATTAATAATTCCTGAGCTAACGTAGCTTTGAGTATGTACATGATTTGAAATATGGGGAAGTTACATTTTCTTCTAGAACGTATAATATTAGATTAGTTTTTGAAATTTTTGGGTGCAGATAGATAGTAATATTAAATAATATTAAGATGTTTCTATTATAGTTAAAGTATAGTTGTTGATTCTAATCATTTAAACTTTTTTTTTCTCTCATGTTTTTGGGAATTAAACCACAATATAGTATATTAAGTATCAAGAACGGTGTGAAGGATTAAATTGAGAGTGGACTTTAATATTATTAATTTTAAAAATGGAGAATCTAGGTTCAACAAAGGATCCTACACATGTTTAATCGCGGTTTAATTAGTCTTATAATATTCGAAGGACCACCCTGTAATCAGGGAAAGCGGGTTTAAATAAAATACTGGTGATATTAACAACTAAGTATATTAATGAAATAGAAATACTTATTTATGAAAAGTTCAGAGTCGAAACGCGCACATGCCGGTTTGAAATATAAAGCGCGAACACAAACACATAATAACGAGTGTTTACAGATATAGACAAATTACAATATGTGGTAAATTATGCAAATAGTAAGACAATATAATAGTCTAAGAGATTTTTACGATAGCTACAAATTATACGGTTTCGTGAACTAGGCAACGCCGTGAAGAGCTTCCTTTAACGGCAGGTTACTTTGCCGCGTTTTCGGCAAACGTGATGCGTATTGATAGAGGGTTACAATAGCAGAAATAAATTTGTTTTTGTTACCTTGATACAATTTATGAACACTAACACTGGCTTTAATTACTGTAACGATAGATCATTTTAAATCCATGAGGCATGGAAAGTTGGCGTTTTATCACAATTACATTTCACAAGATGCTTCCAAGGCAAAAGCCCAAAGGAAAGAGAACGTTTTTTGGGAACTTTTTGCGAAGGTGGGGCCACGGCGGTTACGTTGCTTTTCGAGTTTCTCCGGGTAGGCGGAGATTACCGAAATTTGAAAAGAAAAGGGGAATTGAAACTCTTGCACTCAACTAGGATAGTTGAATATACAGGGGAGCATCAAAGGAAAATTGAAAGAAGCGAACGACGTCACATGATGTTAAAATAACTGATTTTAACAAACGGTAAGGGCTGTTTACCGGTCGACAGCAATGTTTGAAGGCTGTGCGTAGCGAAGCCTCCAATTTTGCTGGAGAGTGACATTTATACTTCTCGATCAGTTTAAAATATAATTTGCATTTTGGGCAAATTGTTTTTATGCTATTCATTACTTTTTATACTGTTCTGTTCATTAAAAAATATAGATCTTATTTTTTTTGTTCCTTTTGTGTAATGAATGAAGTAATATATTATTAAGGACCACTTAAATGTATGTAGGACTAAGACGTCGGCAAGTAATTTACTAACCGACGTTGAACGGTATGTAAATCACTTACCGACGTGTTAGACTTAGGAAAGCGATATTCTGTAACTCGTTTCGGAGAGAAATCGGTATCGGTAAGACTCAGTTATCGACAGCCGTCAGTAAGTCGCATGTGCGGCATTCTGTATAACTTTTCACCGACCGATATCGCGAATTCGAGTCGAAGAGAATCGGTATGTCTACCGTGATCTCATCAACCCCACGGTAACTGTTATCAATTTTCGCTTAAAGGAAGTTTTCATTATTTGTTGATGTTTGGCTGGAATTACGGATTATTTAAGTGACTTTTTAATATTTGAAGAGTAACTATATTGTGCATACTGTCCAATCTAGTGTTTTATAAGTCCTTCACATCTTTTCCACAAAATTTTCCTGCAGCAAAATTTGAATGGCTCTCCATGTACTGAATCAAATGATACCTCTGAGCGGTATTATAACGCTGAGTTTTGATAGAACAAGAAACTCCTTTAAAATAATTAACATCTTTACTTATCCTATCTTTGAGACTTGAAAAAAAGAGATATATGTTAACGCCACATCAATTCTTCAATGCTAGTTGACTCTAATTTTCGAGTTTTTGAGGTTTTTAATGTTAATATAAACATGAATTGTATCGTTCATGCTAACAGATAAAAGATATGACACTATCACTATCTATTATCTAATTATATGACCCTACCTTCCAACGAAACCAAAATATAACCTCTAATCTTCAACGTGCACTTTTGTTTGCTTACAAATTTGACAGTTTCCCTCATTGCTCATTGGCCACATGTACCGAATCGAATGACGTCACTTCTATGCCGATAATTTTTGGTTGCAGTTTCGAGCGTCAAAAACCGTGGCATACAGAATAGCGTTATATTAGTACCGTCTGCCGCGCAACCGATGGCTATTGTTAACATACCGATACCGACGACTGTCAATGCCGCGTACAGAATAGCGCTCCAGTAAACACAACCTACCGTCCTGACAACCGATGCTGTAAATAAACAAAAAAGGTCGATCGCGCAAAAATATTCTTATATTTTTTATTTCAACGTTTCCCAAAAAAATAAAAGAAAAAAGAATAAGTAATGCCACAAGGAACATACAGAAGATAATTATTTAAACTGTTGCCAACAGTTATCCTGAATTCAAATAACCACCGACACGTTTATAACTGCAAACTAGAGTACTGCAAACTCAAATAACGTCAAGCATTGTCACCAAAGAACGTCTACACAAGTCCCTAAATTGGTCGAAATTGTCAAACTTGTTTCAGGTTCAACTAACATTCGTTCGGTGCATACCAAGGCAACACTCACTATTCTATTGCCGTATGCACCCGTCTAACTAAACTGATTCAATGGTATATTACACACCTAAGTGGTAAATCTTTGTTTCGCTCTGAACACACCTAAAATATTACATTTGACAACTACTGTCACCAATATGAATAAATGTCAGATAAAGTCGGATGGATATTAAGATAGCGAATAATAAATCAAGAAAAATGTCCTTCGATAAAGAATTGATGGATTGTACCCCTCCAGAAATAGGTATTATAATATTTATCAATGTGTTATATTTTGAAATATAACAAATATTCATCCAAAATAGATTAACGATCACATTATTTTAGAGGGTGAGAAGTGAGGGTGGGAAATGATCGATGAGGGCGGGAAGTAGAGGTGTGTGATATGACACTTTCTAACCTTCAATGACGTTATTAATGATAGCATTACATATATGGTTGTGAATAAATAGTTAAACGCACTTGAATAGTTAAACGAAGTTTAGTTAAACATAAATGAAGTTTGTCAACATCGATAAATTTAAAGACTTAAGGATTCAAGTGATGTCATAAGGCCTCAGCTGACAATTTTGTTTTTCTGGTTGTGTATTGTGTTAGTTAATTTGATTTACTTTCCGAATATTGTCGTACTTTTGAGTTGTTTGTGTATATTATTGGAAAAACTGAAGTCAGGCTTTTCAAAGGGTAGTGCAGAAAATATGCCAAAAGTTTATTTTACCATATTGGACGAGTTTTACATTTCAAGTTCAGATTACTTATAAGCAGAGTTCAGGAATATTAAAACAAAACGTTTAGTTATAAACATGCTATTTCCAATTCATTTATGAATCTTGACAACAGCAAAATGTTCCTGGTTTTGGTCAAGCTCTTTCGAACTACTTATGATTTTCGTCTGTTTCCATCTCTTGAAACGAGAACAAATATTTTGCTTGGCCATTTATATTGTTATTTGTGCAAGTTGGTATGTACAAAGCACTCTTTGAACATTCTGGAAGCACGAAAGCGAAATAAAAACATGTTATCCGAACAACAGCAATAACAAAGAGAATAATTATCGATTTCTGGGTCAGATGAGATGTCATAATTCAAAAGCTGGGATCACATTACAAATCCTACGGGAACAACATTCTGTCGTTTTCAAGGTCCAAGGTTCTTTGACGTCACGAAGGAGGGAATAGTGACATCACATTTAAGGAGCGCGCTTGCTTTCTGCACTTTTAGGGATAGAAATCCTCAAAAATAAGTTGCCATCTCGCAATAACCACTTGAGCCCTTCGGGCACTCGTATCTATTGCCTGGCAACAGAGGCAACAAATTTCTCAAAATCTGTCAAATTATTTCCAATTTTATTCTCGTTCTCACTCTATTCTTCTCTCTGTTGTGAGATTACTACAGATAACTACGATTTTTCCTCCATCTAATTAGTTTCAAGTTATATAATAACGATATGACTAAAACCTCCTTAACTACAACTTCAATTCACTCTTTGGTGGAATTGATGAAAAAAAACGTAGTCGTCAACTATACAATTTTTTCAAACTAGTCTACGAATGTGTCTCAAAGGACTAATTGGTCTGTTCCAGGGCAAAACCAGTGTGATAAAGCACAGCTATGCACCGGTGTGGAACGAACAATTAATTTTCACGGAAATGTTTCCACCTTTATGTCAACGAATAAAAATTCAATTGAGAGCCGATGATCCAGTGAAGCCGACAGTCATTGGAACCCATTTCATAGACCTGAAAACTATTTCAAACGATGGAGAAAAGGGTGAGATATGAAGGTTAGGTTAAGTTAGTATTAGAAATTTGTGCGGTCTCATGTGGTTGCTTTTACTACCATTTATAAGACTATTAAATTAAATGCTTGGAATAGGGAACATAAATAACATTTTAATTGATTTAATGTTTGTTAAACTTCAAAAGGTATTGCTCGATACATTTAAATAATATCAACAAGCTATGAAGTCCTTGAAGAGGATCCTATACCACAGCTGGTAGTTGAGAAATATGAGGAAAATTACTTCTACAGAGGCACGTGATTTCAGAAGCAATAATAAGGGCATAATACGAGGCGCTGAATCATTGGTTTACTGTCAAACAGAAAGGATAAATAATAATATATTATACACCAAGATGGTGAAGACTATTATTATTGATCGAGCACCAAGAATATTTCGCGAGTGGCTTAGCCCCGAGAATAAGGTGCTAGGTTTATAAATGTCTTCAACACCATGGTGTATATACAATTTTTTCCACTACTAGCCAAATTTAAGACAAAAATTAAAAATAATTCACAAACGCACCACGAGAAGCGTTTACTGCGTCGTCTGAATGACAAGTACTCTGTCAGTTTTCGATATATTATGAACGTACTCGTTATGTCATCAGTCATTTTTGGTTGAGCGCGAGTTTTAAGTCAATGGCATTTTAATTCAAATAGTTAGGTAATTTCAAGCAGCAACTATGTTAAAGACAATCACCTGGGTATACAAAATTATGTTGCACAAGTTTTTGTTGCACTACTATTCAACTTCTCAGTTGGCTAGAAGAAGCAATAATTGTCAACTCCACAGCTAGTAGTGGAAAAAACTTTTTTTATTGACTTCACATTATCGACTTTACTGTGAAAAATATTTTTTTCTACAAACGTCAAAAAATGACAAGGTTCTCGCATTGACAACAATATGCTAAGTGACCCTTTTTCTCATTTTCCTCCGTTACCATGACACCGTGAGCGAAGTAGTGTGCGAAATACTCACTTCGCACACTGCATGTAAACTATATGGGATTTTTATATTTTAACCTTTATGTTCCTCAATCAAACAAAAATCCAAGAAATCATTTATTTATTGATGTATAACAATAATTAAGGCTTTTAAATTGTGAGAAAATTTAACACTACCTAATTTTGTTTATTATTTACAATGTTAACATTAATGGTGCAGACAGTGCACGAACCAATATTTATTCCTAAACCAGATAACTCAGATTCAGCTCGTGATATCGTAGTTTTGGGAGTTGGAAGACTATCCACTTGATCCTGAAATTTCACAGTCTAAAATTTTATTTGATATTTGAATTTTATTGTTGATAGAATCTGCCACGTATTCTTCGGCCACAGTCGAAGATTTCCATCCATCCTCCATGTCTCTTCAAAACACATATATCGGCCCCCGTATTAGCAATGAGTATAGCTGATGTTCTCTGAAAACAATGGCCCGTGTAGGCATCAGGATTTGGTAATTTTAGGTGTTTTGCTATTAAGCTAGGCATCTTCCCAATACTATTTATTCCAACAACTTGGTTGAAACATCTCTTATTGTGATACTTCAAAAACAATCGGCGACTGGTAGCATAACTTGGACGAAGAGCCGCATATTTTCGGTAAATGTCAGTATAACCTAAATTTGAAACTGTAAAAATTCGTTGTATATTCGTTTTTGTATCGGGTACTTTAACAATCAAAACGGATTTTTCATCTTCTATGTCATCGACCGTCATTTTAGTGAGTTCCTCACGGCGGCAAGCACCCGAAATATCCAGTATTAAAACAACCTTATAGGAAGACAGTAATTTAAAAAACACATAAAACAATCATCAAAAATCTACCTTAACCAACAAATAGGTTTCATCACCTGCCTCTCTTATGAATTGTTCAACTTCCTCTCTAGTCAATACCTTAGATTTCTGGTTTCCAACTGACAATTTTTCCAAATATGGAACCAACTTGTTCTACTTATTTTAGAACAATATTTTTGACGTTTGTAGAAAAACTTTTGTTTGCATCTCATGCGCGAAATACTTTGGTGATCTCGACTATTTTTTCCAAATCAGTTCTCGATCACCAAAGTAGCATTTCGCGCAATAGATACAAAAATAACTATTATATATAAAATTTGACATCATGTATCAAAGACGCTAAAAGTTTATATTACTTAATTTATTTAAGAAAATTTGTAATTTTCAATTTGCAAGGCATTAATTGAACTCTTCCTTTATATTAAAATTATGTACCTAACCGCTTAGCTTAATAACGGCCAAAAAAACGTTCCCTCAACTGTCCGCTATTAAAAGGTTTTACTGCAACAATATTGCAATGTACTGAAGCAAGACTCAGAACAATCTAATCCTACGTAATATTCAAAAGTGCGAGGCTTTTTGTCGGTTGAATGAATTTCACTGAGATAAACTTGGTAATGCAACCACGAAATACTCTATTTGCCGGATATTTCAGGGAAAATTAAGCCCAGTGAGTTATTAAGTAACTTTCTATCTCCAAAAATGACACGGATTTTTCAGGAAAGGCCATGACCCAGAACACATTGCAGCTTCTAAATGAAAGAATTTAGTTTAAAATTGAATCGAAAAATAAAACATGTCTAATTTCAGGAATGGCATTGAATATTCGCGACAGTCGGAAATTATAACGGGCAAATTTTAAAATTGGAGTTTAATTTTAGCTTGAACGGTTTTATTCAGTAGAAAGGGATAAAAGTAGGTTGTAAATATGCAAATTGGATATCTGGGTCATTTTTATTTAAAAGTATGCAGTTTGTGTAGAATATTATTTATAAGGTGTCACAAGTTGAAGTATTCTCGAAAAAAAATCTTCAATAGACTGATTCGTTTTCAATATGCATTATGTTTAAGAAAGTTTCAGTAACTTTTTATCAAATAGAATGTTTTATAATAATTTCTATAATGTGCCATCTTCTATCATCAATATTCAAATGGCTCGGCCAATTGGCAAAGCCGATTTGATATAGACGCCACCGTTGGCACATGCCAATAAGCCAGCTGGATGCCAATGAAAATTCCTGAAGTGTCGGTCTCCTTCGAAGGAAGCCAATGAGAATGGAGAGTGGGGGCGTGTCAACCAATGGTCTCTCACGGCTTCAGGTGAGATGCAGACTGACTGCCAGTTAGCACGTGATTTCAAATGGAGTGGACGAACGAAAAAGTTATTAATTTGATAAATCAACTCCAATGTTAAAATGTCATATACCTGGAAATGTTATTGTCACTTTGACATCGATAAAAAATGTGCATCCTTTTTTATCGGATAAAAACTTCTCTTCCTCAATGTCTAGTAAGCGGACGTCACTTTTACACAATGACAATGAGTCGCAAGTTTGGTTACTTATAATTTCAATATTCTGTCGTTAATTTATCTTGCCAAAAAACACTCGAGCTTTTCTTTTATCAGATAAATTTATCTTTAACTCAAAGTTTTGTCAATCACCAAATTTGCTCGAAAAACTGACATTAGATAAAATTATCATGTCAGTTTTTCTCGTAAAATTAGTGATTGGCAAAACTGTTTCGTTGCAAAGAGAAAGTTATGCGATAAAAAAAACTCTTGTGTTTTCACTGTTGATAATGGGATCGTCCTGTTATGTGAACATTGTGCGACTAAACCAAACTCTGCCAGCATATGTAGACGTTTTAACAGTCGATGGCTTTGCCATAGTGCGGACGCGCCTTGATAGTGTACGGTCACATTTGTTCACCTTTGTCACCCTGTACCTCAAGTAACGAGAGTTTGAGCTGAGCATTATCAATTTGGTAATTGTATTTAATTGTTCCTCATAAAATCTTAATAAGAACAGAGTCCATACAAATATAACAATAAAATAATTCGAAACATGATCAATCGATTTGGAGATACCCAAAATAAATTCCTCCTTTTCTTTTGTAGGATTTCTTCCAACGTTCGGGCCATCGTTTATTCATTTATATGGATCTACAAGAGATTACAGTCTTATTGACGAACACTCCAGCTTGAATACGGGGCTAGGAGAAGGTAAGTCAAATTCACATAAAGTTAACCATGTTTATGTTAAATTTATTTATAAGGTTAGTCGAGGCTGTCGGGTTAAGGATATTCCCGTAGGAATACGTTAGGCAATTCTCTGGAGAGTTGTCACGGCAGAAGGGTAATATTTGTAGTTTTTAATGGCGTGCTACAACGTATACGGGGGCAAGTTGTTCACAAAAACAAAATTGTCCGAAATTAAAGTCGGTTTCAGTTCTCAAGAAAAACCATATAATTGGTATTGGATATAAATATGTGCCTATAGCATCACTAAATTAAATGAACTAATGAAATGATAATACAAAAAATAACTTTAAAAGCACAAAGGTAGAATTCCTATTCAAAATATTCACGACAATTGAATGAGAATTATTTTCCAAAAATTTCTGAGCTGTGACTCACAGATTTAGGGATTTAGGTACTTACGGGAGAGATGTAATCATTGTAATTATTACGAATTACACCAAAATTGTAATCGATTAAATATTACAATAATTAAGATTACTTCCCAGCTCTGCCTACAGTTAACCTACTTCAATGCGAGTCGCCCAATACGCAGCCGACTTAGAATAGATTACGTGTGGCCTTTGTTTACATACGGTTTTTCGTGAGACCCTCCAGAATAGAGTTGCCAGGAGTCCGGATAAAGTAGGACATAGGTAGGCTTTTTGATTGCGTGTCCGGCCAAAATAAAGGTATCCGGATTGTTTGGCATTTGTTGGACTCTTTACATGCCGCAAACGAGCGAGCGCAAGCAAGTTGACTGTCGGTCGCTCGCGCAGTCCCATTTTGACATAAACTGATTTTTTAAAGTAGGTTTCTGTCAACCAAAAATATGGATAATTATTTTCATTGTTTAGCTTATAGTTTTTTTGGGGAAGTAACAGCTGGTACTTAAATGAGACTTAATTTTACTTTATCTCTGTACCTCAAATGGGTACATGTATTTTGGTTCTAATGTGATTTGGTTCTCACATCAAGAAGGATCAGAAAAATGAGTAATTTGGTTCCCAATATTTTAGGTATATCTAATTTTTATGTGTAATTCAGTTCACGACATTTTTAGTTTACCTGGTCTGTACTAGTAAATTAGTTCCCGGTAAGCAAAAGAACACCACTTAGTTTTCATATAGACGAAGTATTTAACGCATAAAGTTTCTACAATAAATATTAACCAAAACACAGAAAGAAGAAAGAAATATCTTAGTTAGGTTCTTCGGACAGGTCCTCTACAGCTTTTCGTTTGCAGGAAGATTTAACGAAGTTCTGTGCAAAAACAGTTCTTTTTTGTTAAATTTGGTCTCTAACTTAGCTATTGAATGTTCAATAGCTCCTGAAGCACTGTTGCCAGATACTTTGCTTAAAATCACCGTGATCGTAATTTTTATGTGATCTGCAACCGATGCCATCCTCATCAACGTCATCTACTTACCAGTTAACACACCAAATAACTCCACTGGATCGGCAATTTAAAGTAATTTACAGTATGCAACAAATTGTGTTTCTAATATTAATATTTATAATAATAATAATTGTTTTTGGTTAAAGGTTTGTATATGTATGTTGAAATAAAATAACTTTTGAAAAATGGGTTGGTATACATTTTTTGTACATACGGTCGTAGAAAAAATAATGTTCCCAACTCATGCGTAAAGTGTCTTTCCGTCCTTGACCGCTTGCCCGAACTACTCTTTGCGTCGTTCGGGTCAACTGCAGTCGCGTGCAGGAAAGTATCACTTTCCGCACTTGTTAGGAAAATAACTATTTCAACAGCCCTCCAACTTACAGAAGAGCATTTCATTTCCGTTAAAAAATTATTTTCAAGTGATACTAAATTTTAAAGGGTTACTTACTTAGTGCCTCTAATGCCCGGGAACCAAATTACCAGTGACCTTTCTGAGGCTGTGAACCAAAATACATATTGGCATGATATCTTACCTATTACAGTTTGGCAAACCTATCTGAAGCTACGCGGTGTCGGTAAGGGGTGAGGAAGCAAGAACGATCACTCGCACATGCTTTCCAATAGTAGCTCACGTGGTTGCATAGCAACGGTACGAAAGTATGTTCGGTAATATGATTTTCGCACGGTGTTGCCGGATTGAAAGAAGTCCATAACATTTTTGCCAATTGTTTACCTTCCAACATTCAGTATTAGAAGAAACAAATGTTAATAGACAAAATCCAAAGGAAAAAACACATAAAAGTACTAACGAATAATAATTATTAATATATTGTTGATAATCAAAAGTCTTTTTTTGAATAATTACTGCTACATACTCAGTACTTTATTTTTTCTATAGTTAAACGTGGCAATATAGAATGTTTTTGGCAGCATATCTTCATATCTTCAGATATGTTTGTCAAACTATACCTGACAGGAATCAAATTACCAGCATCCCTTTATACACAAATATATTTTTGTAAGATTTCTTTTTCAATTTCCAGGCGTCTCTTATAGAGCCCGTCTGTTAGTTTCGATACGAACCGAAATAACCGACAGTGTCGACCTATCACAAGTAGCGGTAGAGCTAGAGCCCGTCGTACCAGTGAACGAAGTTTCTTACGCGAAAAACGAAGAATTTTTTCTATTCGCCACCATCTTGGATGCTACAATTTTGGAAAAGAAGTTGGGAGATAAATCCGTCCACTTCGAAATTAGCATCGGTAATGCTGGAAATGCTATGGACGGACACAATCAATCTGCTCGAGAGCACTACGATTCCGACAGTGATGAATTAGGTAAATAGATAATTTTTGCGCGATCGATATTTTTTGTTTATTTACAGCATCGGTTGTCAGGACGGTAAGTTGTGTTTACTGGTTTTTAAGTCTAACACGTCGGTAAGTGATTTACTTACCGTTCAAACGTCGGTAAGTAAATTACTTACCCAGGTCTTAGCCCTACATACATTTAAGTGGTCCCAAATTAGTATATTTCATTACCAGTACAGAAATGAGGATTTTTCCGTGCACGGGAAGTCATGCAAGAACGGAAAATCCATTTCTGGACGAGTAATGAACGATATTTTTTATTATACTTAGGTACCTGAAATCAACATAAACAAAAAATATCGCAAAAAATTATTAAGAAAATCGGGAATATTTATTTTTATTTTTAAAACAGTAAAAATGTAAGTACATACAACTCAAATTAACAAAAAAAATACAAGTAGGTAATTCTAAGAAAATTAATTTTGGACAGAACCGTTATTATTAATAGTAATATTTATTGTACAATTCGTATTATTGTTGAAGCTCAATCCCTTTTACATTTCTTTTTGTTGAACTAAAGACTCTGCTAAAGATGTTGAAGCGGAGTGTTCGTGTGTGCTTAAGTATTATGGATATCTATGTTTATTATTAAGCGCACGGAAATAGGGATCGGGAAAAAATTTCCGTGCGCTGTTCCGAAAATGTCATATTTACTGTATTTTATAAACAGTTGAAAATGTAGTATTTTCTGTTAAGTGTAATAAAAAATATATTACTTCATTCATTACGCAAAAGGAACAAAAAAATAAGAAGATTTATATTTTTTAATGAACAGAACCGAACAGAACAATATAAAAAGTAATAAATAGCATAGAAACAATTTCACCAAAATGCAAATTATATTTTAAACTGATCGAGAAGTATAAATGTCACTTTTGACATTTCGTTCATTTCGAAGAAATTTAGATTATTTTATTCGAAATTTACTTCAATACCATCGCGCAAAAAATGGTATAAGCATCTCGAACGTTAAGGGTAATACCGGTCTCCACCAAAATTGGAGGCTTCGCTACGCTCAGCCTCCAAACATTGCTGTCGACCGGTAAACAACCCTTATTGTTCTTGATACTTAATATACTATATTTTGAATTTTAGTAAGTAAATTTTAAACGTCATGCAAAAAGGTTTGGCATTTTTTAAACCTTTCAATAAGTTTTAAATAAGTCACTTTGTAATTTTAACAGGAAAATTGCAATTGACCAAAAGGGGTGAATATGGTGGTTGAGACAACGCTTAGTAGTCACATATGACAGGTTTTACGTTAAAATTACATCTTTTTTAGTAACTTTTTGTGAATTGTTGGATTTCACTAAAGTATACGTGAAAAGAGTGCTAGGTTTTATGAATAGGTATAGTTCTTTTCAATATCTAAGAAACTGACTTTACTTGACTTAGGCTTGAGAAGCAAAAAATCCATAAAATTTTCCGGATTCACCGTGCAGAGCCTCACTATACCTGATGAAATGGATGAAAAATAAAGTATATATAATAAGAGTTACCCAAAAGTCCCATAGAGTTTTCAAGTAATCATTTATTAATCGCCAACAAAATAAATACGACCCTGTCACGGCTAATACTTTTATTGCTTTATTGCATGTCCTTATCCCATCTCAGGTCAGGTCAGTTTCTTAGATATTGAAAAGAACTAGACCATATTCTACTTGCCCTAAACCGTTTTATATAGGTACATCGCATCAGCTAAAGTTGGTCACAATTAGTCGCCCAAAATAGTGATCAATTTATAATTTTATTATTTTGTGTAATTACCTTGTGGTGAATTCATTATTCCTTGCTAGTCGTGAAAGAACAATGTACAGTAAACCACCACATTCTTATAGTCCACCTGAACAAAAAATACCATTTAGGGTGTGTTGTAGCTCGGTAGATTAATCCATTGCTACAGTTAACCCACTGGTTAACTTCAAAAGGTTGTTGTAATACGAAATTCCAGACGTTCACCAGCTGGTTAACCTTCGAAAAGTTTACCACAAGATCTCTTTTAATTTGACAATTTATATTTGCAAGTGACGTTTTATAGTAATTTTTGATAAATATTTTTTCATATTTACTAAATATTTGTTATATTTACTTTGACTTATGCATTCATTTGATCTCAACGGGCTACACATCAGAATATTTGATTGTGTAACCCATACTAGATCTTTTCAATGGTCATATCTTCTCTTTTTTTCGACTTTGTCTATTTATTCCAATATTAAATTAGAGCTGATACCGCAAAAGGGTTCAGGTCCCCTCTTTGCTAGCTCATCTGCTATCCCATTCCTTCATGTGTCCTGGAATCCACAGTAAGGTGACTTTATTGTTCTCGCCTAGTTAATTGAGTTAGCCTAGGCATTTCCACACCAATTTGGAACTGATTACACAAGAGCTCAGCGCTTTAATGGCTGCTTGAGTATTCGAACTATGATAATCCTTTGCCTCCTATATCCTTTATCAATATTGAACTGGGCACACTTTCTCAAGGCTGGAAAGATACTTATGGTTTGTCCCAAGCTTTCAAAGTGTTTGGTTCCCTGGACAGAATAGACCCGTACGAAAACACAGAGTGTTGACTCTGCTTCCTAGGAAGTGTGTTTGTATCTCGGAGGATGCTAGTGCGAATCAGGGTGGAAAATAATGCCTCTGTGTTTTCTCTCTCCATCCAACTTTGTTCCGCTGTTTCAGCATTTCAACTTAATTACTATATACTATAAGTCAACAATAACACTGTTATAGATTATTATAAACTTTCTCGAATAATTAACTATTGAACGTTTAAGATTCAAATTCTCTCAACAGCTTTAGTGTATCCATATCAAATTGAAATGTGGTTTGAATAAATTTGAATAATTAACTAAATAATATAAAAGTCCTCCGATTATAATGAAACGCAAATAAACTAAAATTAATGGTTTAGGTCATTAAAAGGCCACACGCAATTCACATTTGATTATAACAAACGCAAACGCTCTATTGCAAAACAAATTAGCAAACAAATCTCGTTATGCAAAAAAAATTAAAATGTTTGTGGTGATAAATTTACTAAAACCCGACCACGCGTTGCAGTGGCTCTGTTGTATAATATGTAATATGCATTATCAAGGTTAAAATAGCGTTCCATTATCAAATAGTTTGTTAAACTTGGCTAATTAAGCTGCATTGGTGACGTCGATATATGAATTTGATCAATTTTTTATTTAGCAGCACCTGTAGAACTATCAGTCAATTTTATGGAATCTGATTTACGATCGGTCAACTTTGACACCAGAAGAATGACAGTTTTAACGTCAATAGTTTGGTTCTTTTTTTGGTTTTTAGTTTGGGGGTTTTCTTTTTAAAATGTTGAACAGACATCCTTAGATAATTTTTGTAGCTCTGCGGATCTTCATCTCGTAGTTTATTTTGAGCCATTGCAAGACATTATTATTGCTCTCGTATCGACGAAAATCCAAGATTTGCTCCAAATTCTCCTTTTCTTTTGTATGCTAACACCACTGCTAAGCTATTGTGAGCAATAATGGTTTTTAACTTAAAATCCACCTCCATAATAAATGTGCATTCGAATAGAAACTTTTTAAATTGAATTACTTTTCAACCTTCAAGAAGCTTACAGCAAAAAAGATTGATCGTGTGACTCTCAATCAAACTGTCATAATTTTACATCAACTCAGTTTGATTAGTCAAGTTTGATAAACTATTTTATCGTGGAATGCCTGTTTAGGTTGGATCGGCATCGACTACTCTCGTGAACTCAGCTATGGATAAAGTTAAACGGTTGAAGCGGCAATTTTTTGTTTAATATAAATGCAAAAATCAATAAGTCATCACTACACTTGTTTATGACGCCTAAAAGTGATGTTTATAAACGGATGAAATTTCACTTATAATCCTAAATAAAAAACAATTTTCAATCCACAATCTTAGAGCCCCATAGCTCGTTAACGAAGGACATACAGAAAAAAATGTACTTAAAGTACTATAATAATTTTTAGTCTTTCTATCGTCTCGTAAGTTTTTGGTACGAAGTCCTGGCTCACCCCGTATAAGTGATTATAAATTTTTTTCATTTAATATAATTTTAATATTATTCCACCCCCTGTCGATTAGTTTGGAATATTTTAGTGCCTCTATGTCTTTGGCTGGAACAACTCGCCAAACTAGTGGGACTCAAATGAGCATAAAAAGAAATGAATTGACCCAGGTAAATAGCGCTTGTTGTTTAACTACGAAATGTAATTACAGTTGCTAAATAGCTTTATTTTCGTAAAAAACATTCTATTGCAAATGTTGAAAATATGCTTCATGCCTTAACAAACTAAATGTTCTGGATGCTTAATTCTATTATCCCTGCAAAGATTACAGAATAAAAATATAAGATGTTTCACTCGTTCGAATTTATCGCGTAAAGCACCGATGCCGCTGGTAACTGTCTGGTGACTTGGATGGTACAGTACGTCGCTACGTCCTTACTTGCATTTAATTTGGCATATTATACGGGACGTCGCCCGTCGAGCGCTGTTATTTTAGAACGGTGTTTATTGGTTGTTCGTGTTGTATATTTATATCTTCTGTATGTTCCTTGTGGTATATTATTCATTCTTTTTTTAATTTCTTGGGAAATTAAACCACAATATTTTTAAATTCTTTATTTCAACGTTTCCCAGCTACCGTTGTCAAGAAAAAATAAGTAGAAATTAATTTTTATCCCTAACTGACACAACAGAAAAAATTTGACAACTAGACAATCAAAATTTATTTTTAAGTTTAAGACTGCAAAATTTTTGTTATCAAATTTTTATTAAGGTCCATTCATAGTAGATCATATCTGTGGCAAAATGTGAAATGGAATATTTCATTTTATGACATTCCAACGATATGATAGTCTACTAGAAATGGATCCAGTGAAGTGCACGTTCCAGGTACGGTTTTTATTGGGATAGCGCGTTTTTTTTCGCTTATATTGGAAATGTTGTTAATAAAACGCGTTTCTTGATAGTTTTAATGTGTATGAATATTTAAGTTTTTGAAATATGTATACTCAGTTTTGTGATTTTGTGTATTGAAATGTGTATCGATTAACAACTATTCAAATTATAAATCATATGTATGTATGTGTGATTTTTGGGGTGACATTCACTGAGACCTAAAAGGTCTATTGTGCCCCCTTACTTCTACTCAGTTTCTGAGGAGAGTCTCAGAAACTAGTAGTTCCTTTAGTCCTATTTCCCTGAGGAATTTTAGGATGTCTGCAGGCTTCAACTTAGGCAAATGTTCCTCTTCTATCCAGTAATCTCCCAGGTGCTGTGCTCTAGGATTCTGGAGTACTGTGCAGTTGGAAAGTATGTGGATGGAGGTTTCTTCTTCCATTCCACAAAATCTGCATTCTTCTTCCTCCACTATTTTGAGCTTTTTCAGGTGCCCATTCAGGCGACAATGTCCCGTTAGGATCCCTGTCAAAACTCTTAGCGCAGTTTTACTTTGACTTATGCATTCTTTTGATCTCAACAGGTTGTAGTCACCCAGAAGAGTCTTTGATTGTATAAGCCCTACTAGATCTTTCCAATGGTCAGATCTTCTCTTTTTCTCGGCTTTACTAATTTCTTCCAATATTACATTGGAGCTGATTCCGCAAAATGGTTCGGGCCCCCAGAAAGGTATTTCAGTCCCCCTCTCTGCTAGTTCATCTGCTATTTCATTTCCTTCTATTCCAGTGTGTCCTGGAATCCATAGTAAGGTTGCGAGACAACATGTTGTTCTCGCCTAGTTCATTGAGTTTGTCTAGGCATTCCCACACCATTTTGGAACTGATTACACAAGAGCTCAGTGCCTTAATGGCTGCTTGACTATCCGACATTATGATAATCCTTTGTCTTCTGTATCCTTTATCAATATTGAACTGGGCGCACTTTCTTATGGCGTGGATTTCCGCTTGAAAGATACTTGGGGTTTTTCCCAAGCTTTCAGAGTGTTTGGTTCCTGGCCCGAACACTCCTATCCCAGTTCCTTCTATTGCTTTTGAGCCGTCTGTATACCATTGAATGGCATTCTTTCCAAGTCTGGTAATGGTATTTGGATCCCATTCCTTCTTGTTGCTCATTTTCGTAACGAATTTCTTTGAAAAGTTATATTTTTTCATCATACCGTCTTGTGGCATGTCCCAGGTTGTCTGATTTCTAAGAAGTGAGGAGGTGTTTTTTTTAATGATTCCCTCTCTACTTAGTCTGTATCTTGTTCTTTCTGCAACACTTTCCACTACCATATGTAAAGGGGTGAGGTTGAGAATCACTTCCATGGCTGCCGTTGGGCATGTTCTCATTGCTCCTGTAATGCATATACAGGCTAGTCTTTGAATTTTGGAGAGGTTTTCTCTCGTCGTCAATAGGCTAGTTCTACTACACCAGGCAATGGCTCCATAAGTGATGATTGGTCTCACTATGGCAGTGTACATCCAGCTTAGGATTTTTGGGTTACAGCCCCAGTTTGCTCCTGCCAGATTTCTGCACACCATTATAGCCATTTTTGCCTTGTATGTAATCTCCTTTTCGTGTTTGTTCCACAGGAGTTTACTGTCTAAAGTTAAACCTAGATACTTGACTTCTTGTCTCCATTCAATCTCGTTCCCATCAAGTTTTATGGTTTTGAGGTTGAGTTTTCTTTTCTTAGTGAAGGCTATCAGGATGGTTTTAGTGGGGTTTATGCTAAGTCCCACTTGCCTACACCAGCTATTTGTATAGTTCAGACCCTTTTGTACAATATCGCAAAGGGTGTTTTCGAATTTTCCCCTGGCTGTTATGACAATATCGTCGGCATATCCTTGGCAGGATATACCGAGATTCGTCAAACCACACAGGAGTTCGTCAACCGTCAGACTCCACATTAATGGGGATGCTACTCCTCCCTGTGGGCATCCTCTGGTAGTGCAGATGGAGACAATGTCTTTGCTCGTCCTCGTCTCTGCTATTCTTGTGGTGAGCAGTTCCGACATCCATTTGGATGTTGTGCTGTCTACACCTCTTCTGTTCAATGCTCTTCTGACTGCCTCATGTGGAGTATTGTCAAAAGCTCCTTCTATGTCCAGAAATGCACATACTACAGTTTCTTGGTTGTCTAGAGCACCTCGGATATCCTCCGTCAGTTGTACCAGTGCAGTCTCCGTAGATCTGCCTGCCCGGTAGGCATGCTGACATGGGTGGAGAGGTAGTCTCTCTAGGATTTCCGTTCTAATATGGTTATCAATAGCCTTTTCCATCGTTTTGAGTACAAACGATGTTAGACTAATTGGTCTAAAGGATTTGGGGTTTGTTGTGTCCCTTTTTCCAGTTTTTGGAATGAAGGTTACTATTGCCCTTCTCCATGCTTCAGGTATATAACCCAGTTCTAAGCTGCTTCGACTAATTCTAATCAGATGCGGTAGAATTTCGTCTTGTCCTTTCTGGAGCAATGCTGGGAAAATTCCATCTGCTCCTGGTGCCTTGAAAGGTGAAAAGGTGTTCATGGCCCATTTCAACCTATCGTTACTACAAATGTGTTTGGCCATTGTAATACTTTCTCTTGAAGGCCTATTGTGACCTTCGAGAGTATTATCTCCCCTATTTGGGGTACTCCCTGGAAAATGAGTTTCTAGTAAGAGTCGAACTCTTTCCTCCTCATTTTCGGTATATTCACCATCTGGCTTCCTCCAAGCCATATCTGTGTTGACCCTACTTTTCGCCATAACTTTGTAAAGTCTTGCCGCAGCAGGTGTTGTGTTTATATCTTCACAGAATTTTCTGAAGCTATTTCTTTTAGCTTTTCTAATTTCCTTGTAGTAGGTGTTTCTCACCTCGGTGTATCTCTGCCAGTCTCCGGTGATTTTTGCTTTATTAAAAAGGTCCCGGCTTTGAGATCTCAGCTCTGACAGATGTTTGTTCCACCAGGGTGCATCTTTGTTGCTTCGTTGTTTTTGAAGAGGGCAGCTCGATTCAAACGCCTCGATTATTGCCCTGTTCAGATCCTCTAGCTCATTTTCCAGGTCGAGATGGTGCTTAGCCCTTCCTTTTCTCTGGATATGTGCTAGATTTCTTTTCAGACAGGTGTTATAGTTGTCCCAGTCTGTTTTTCTTGGTATTCTCCTGAGGCTTATCTCAGGTATGCCTAGTTCTAACTTGAATGTTATTATACTATGATCGGAGAGTGATGGTTCACCCGATACTCTCCAATCTTTTACTATGGGTAAACTATTATGTAGGGGTATTCCCTATATTGTGGATATTAAGGTTTTTATTAAGGATATATTCTAAAAGTTGCTCACCTCTTTTGTTGGTGTTGCTACTGCCCCAAACGGTATTGTGTGCATTGGCATCACATGCTAGAAGTAGAGGTAGTCTCTTCTCTTCACAGTACTTCACCAGCTTTTGTACCTCTGGGGGTGGTGCAGGCCCATCTCCCTCAAAGTAGTATGATGCTATCACTATTTCTTTGCCCTCCTTCTTGTGTTCGAGGTATGCTCGAACTGGAACGAGGTCTCGAGTCATGTATTCTGAAAGACAAAAATAGTTAATATTGTTTCTTATCATAATACATGTTCTTGGTGTATCACTACCAGTGTGATATACTATTTTAGCATCTTTACATGCTAATCCTCTTACCTGGTTATTATTAACCCAAGGTTCTTGGATTAAACACAACCCCCATTGGTCCTTGGTGAACAATCTTGTGATCACCGCTGATGCTCCTTTGGCATGGTGAGCATTAACTTGAGCTAAGTTAATTCCCACCATCCTGTTGGTTGTCTTCTTGGGTGTTTCCCTCTTTCGTCAGGGTGATGTCCCCTTCTGAAAGAGTACTGTCCCCTTCCTCCGACGCAATCTCCATTTCCTCCTCGGTCAGTGGCGACTCTTCCCCAAGGAGTTTGGTGATGTGTAGGCTTTCTACACTACATTATAAATCATAAGAAAACCTGGATAAAAACTTATGATGCTATCCTGATAACGCAGGTAATTGATTATTGGAAATTTCTCTTTCTAACATTGGTAACCAAATTTGACTACATTCGGCTGAAATACTAGCTACACATTTATCTGCATTTAGTTGTATTAAAGCACTTTCTTTGATTTTCCGTCTTTTATTATTGGGTTCTTTTAATATTATTTTTGATGAATCCCATTGAATTTGATAACCCTCTTCCCAAGCATGTTTGCAAATAGCTGACTTAAAGAATTCCCTATCTTTGATATATTTTTTGTGTTCGTTTATTCGTACTTTCAATGGTCTAGATGTTTCACCTAAATAAAATTTGTCGCATTCACATGATATTTGATATATGCAGTTTTTTGAAGATTGTTCTTCATTCTTTGGTTTCGTTTTTGTTAGTATTGATCTCAATGTATTATTCGATTTAAAACTAGTTCTAATATTGAATTGAATACCAATTTTCTTAATTCTTTCTGATAAACCCTTAACATACGGTATTGTCAAGTTTCTAAAAATTATGTTAGCTGAATTATTAATATTATTGTTCTGGAGTATTAACAATGAGCCCCTCTCTATATGCTTAATCTCTGTTTAAAAACCATAAACTGCCTTTTAAACTGAAGTGTTCAAGCAACACTCGAATTTAATTTAAATATTTCCCTTTTGTTCCTTAAACCGACTCTGTTTACCTAATATTTAGTTCTCCCATCCCAACTGCAAACTCATAAAAAAAGTACAGCTTTTGTTTACGCATTGCCTATAAAAACTTTCCACTGAAAACAAAACAATCTCTCATCTCACTTCAATTCAGTTTACCCACCTAGAAACATACAACAAATTGTAACTTAGACTTGCCCAGTTCTAACGAATTTCAAACTTCCTTACCCTAAAGACAATAGATTAGCTCAAACATGCATTTTTCTCTCAGCTATCTCTTTCTACACCCTAAAAAACGTATCGCTCCTTCTCTTTCATAAAAATTAGCGCCAATCCCCCACGTCCGGTGGGAGATCGGAAAATCGAAAGAAACGATTCTTTTAGCCAGTAGCTTTGTGTGTGTTGCTCAAAGTACTCACGTTCTCTCTGTATGCACATTCTCTCGTCTTGCATATAAAAAACCCTTAGTAACACGTGTGTAATTAATGTTACTTTTAATTTGTTATGAAGCGATATTATAATTTATATAACCTTAGTTGTGCCTAGTAGCGACGCAATTGTAAAAAATTTCTTTTGTGTTATTTGTTCCTCAGAACTTATATGAGCTAAGTTCATTAAAAATCAAGTGCAGCAAACTGGATATTTTATTGATAACTAGTAGTCGATATAACCTTTTTTAAACAGTCTGACAAAGTTCCTGCTTGTGTCAGTTTCTTTTTCCGACACCGTCAAAAGTAATATAACACCTACTGAAAATAATCAACCTGAATCAAAACCTAATTACAGTCCACTATAAACTTTTCGGTATTGAGTTTTTAACCACCAATACTCGAACATGGTCCTTCGAGCCGGATTATTTCAAGGTAATTTATATGGAATGGAAAAAACAAGTTTCATCGCTGGATTTTTTATGAAAAAATTTAGTACATCGAAAAAGCAAAAGACTGCCCTATCTCAATTAAGAAGAAAAAGTGTATGATAGTTCGTTGATGTGTACGGTAGTGAACTTCACTAGAAAATTGAGTAAGGTTTTATTTTTATTTTTAAATTTTGCCAGTTGAATTTGCGAAACATACATTCCCCATTTTTTATGTTTATTGTTATAACAGATTGTCAAACGGACAATCTAATTTTACATGTTTGTGTATGTTGCTTTGTTTTTTTGTTACAGGGTGAAGCAGCTACAAGAAATAAAAAATAAAAAGTGTTTTATTTAATCCCAAACTAATTTCCCAATCCTATTTGTATGATCGCAAAATTGTAATCGCTGGCAAAATATTGTATGGTTTTTATTTAAACATTTACTTATTTTTTACTCGTATAAATAAACTAGTATTTATGGAAAACAGTATTTAAAATATTTTTTGAATCAAAAATCTGATTCAAGTTTATATAGCGTTTTATGGTTTTAATTTTAAATTTCTTTTTCTAATAATAAAAAACAAAGTTAATTTACACAGCTTAGAAATGTGTTCTCTATAGGGGAACCTATTTTCAATTTTAGTTCAATCTTAAAATACTTAGAATTATTTGTAGAAAAGTTGTATAATAATTTAACAATGGAAGATTTTAAGAGAAACAGAACTGTTTGCAAAACTCAAATTACACGGTTCAAAAACTGGACCGAAGCTAATTTAGACTGCACAAACAAAAATCAAATTAAAATCAGATTGGAACAAGCCGAAAAGTATTTTAACCAATATTTAGAAAACCAGGATGAATTAGAGAAACTTGGCGAGAATTCAGACGACCGCGAGTTAACAGAAAAAACGTATTTCGACGCTCAGGAAATTTTGAGAAATATTTTAGACCAGATTGAATCAGACAAAGACACTAAATCAAACACTAGTCAATCTGTTAATCATTCAAAATCTAGACTTAAACTGCCTGAGATCAAAATACCGGCATTTTCTGGAAACTCTCTCGAATATCCCACATTTATAAATTTATTTAGATCGTTGATTATTGATAATCCAAACATAACGTCAGATTCTGAGAAATTATTCTATCTCAGGTCACATTTAACTGGTGAAGCACTCTCGTTAGTACAGGCGCTTAGCATAACTGATCAGAATTTCCATGTATCTCTAGACTTGCTAGAAAAAAGGTACAACAATAACAGGCAAATTGTTGCCAATTTATTTCAAAATATTTTAAGCTCGCAAGAAGTTGTTAAAAGCACTATAGCTAATTTAAGAACTTTCCTGTCTAATTCACAAACCGCATGGGAAGCTCTAAATACTTTAAACTTCACTCCGGATCAGTTATTTAAATCTTTATTAGTTCAAATTTTAGTTCAGAAATTAGATTATCAATCGCGCAAAGCTTTTGAAGAGCAAATAAAATCAACAGATGTTTTAAGCACACCTAATGACTTTTTTGATTTCCTACACAAGCGCTGTGTAGTCTTAGAAAACACAGCTAGCTCTCAAACAAGTAAATCAGATAATGTGAAAACAATCTCACCCCGTGTAAATAATGTTAAACAAGAGAAATTCTCTTTTTATGTATCTCAAAACGAATCAGGTAATCCACAAAACGTAATGCATCAAGCTCAAGCTTACACTCAGTCGTGTATATTTTGCAAAGACACGTCTCACAGACTTTACACGTGCTCAAAATTTTTAGCTCTTTCCATAAACGATAGAAAGTCATTTATTTTTAATAATGGTTTATGTATCAACTGTTTAGGAAAAAAGCATCAGTTAAAAGATTGTTTATCGAAAAAACGTTGTTCAATTTGCAATCGCAAGCACCACACATTAATTCATGATGTAGACAACCCCCAAGTACTCTTTCAATCACATGAACAAAATCAACAGGTTGTATCTCATCCTATCCCAAATGTACATGTTCCCCCTCCGCAATTTTCAAACACCTCACCTCCAGCCACTCATTTGCAACTAGATAGAAATAATCCTAGTAGCTTGTAACGGTCCCAGAGTAACTATGGGATACTGACACCTCTATAGTC